>CANYBF010792940.1:0-21457 GCA_948192965.1 Dalechampia spathulata
AAGGAAAATAATAATAATACCTGATACAACAAGATTCTCAAAAATAGATGTCCACCAAGTCTGAAATGAAGCATGAAGATCGTCAGAGGAATGATCCAACTCATGAATAAAAGATTGTAGAAGGCTCTTCTCGTAGCTACCATAAATTTCTTCAATAGCAGATTTATCATAGATAGCTCTGTCAGTAGGAGTTGGACATAATAGATGATGGTTAGGGATACCTTGCTATAAGCCAAATTATCTACACCAAAGAAAAGGAAGGTAAGGCTCTCCAATAGCTTTGCCTGATAAAGGAAAGCTAGTGGAAGCCCCACCTTTAAATAGTAGGCGGGAATGGATGAAGGCTACCCAGGTTAATGTAGCATGAGGAACCTCGCGAGGAAAGTAGTTTTTGGTACAGATAAGTAGGATACAATCCTCATCAGTGTCCTCAGAAAATATGAAAGGTGAAGGAAATTTTTCAAAATTCAACTTTTGAAAATAGTCCATAATGATAGCCTCAGACATAGAAAAAATGCAGTTAATAACTTGCAGACCGTGAAAATCCTCCTGAAAGATAAGATGTCCTGAAAGGGCTTGAAATAAGTAAGTAGTCATAGCTATACTAACCAAGCACTTTCGCCCATCTTACGAATAGGCTCATATGAAACGATTTTAGCAAGATCATTATAGGCTACAACCAGTAGTATAGTGCCAAGTGTGCATGTCCCTCCGTGGGCAACATGATGAGCTACTGGAAGGTACTCACTACTCGGGTGAGCTGATGAAAGAGAGAAGATAAGTCGACATAGTAGGTGCCATATAAAGTATGTATGCTCTGCCTCAAGATCTTGTAGTCGGCCTACCACACCTTTAATTAAAGTCGTATAAGTATAATACTTTGTATCAAAGCTACTGAGTGATTCTATACTCTTGATAAGAATTGGTGTCTTGACACCTACCACAGATAGTCTTGTAATAACAAGCACATCTCTGAGGGTAATGGACATGGGCATAGCTCAAAAAACAAAGGAGTTGTAATCTTTAGACCAAAAATGGCAATCTGTTGAAAGTAAATGAGCTAAAAAAGGAATTTGTGTGGTGGATAGCTGGATAAGAGGCCAGATTCTGATTTTCTCCCATCGGTCAGAGAACTGGGGGGGTTAAGTCACTCATCCACTTAGTCTAGCCATCTGGAACTCGAGGCCATGCTTTGATGAAGTTTGCTAGAGATATGGTTTTGCTATAAAGCAGCTCCTCACCATATTTCATTGGATAAGGGAATCATGGTTCTCCAGTTTTATGATAAGGAGGTATTATCCAAGATGTAAAGTGAGGTTCAACCTACAAAAGGGGAATGAGTTAATGAGTGAAATTTGAGAAAACATGGTAAAGAGACATTGAAATGAAGTTATGTTACTTGTTGAGCATCCCTAGGAAATGGTGCAGGTGTAGGAGTAGGCTCAGAGTCGAGGAAAGAAGGCATACTAGCAATAACAATACATTACAAGTAAGCCATTAAAATCTTTTTGAAATATCTCTTAATAACAATAAAGGAAATACAGCTGAAATGTGTATTTCAAGCTCATTAATTTTTAAGCTTTTTAAGGGTGTTGTTATAGTTCTAGATGTTGATTGATGATTTAATTTATTGTCTTGTAGTATCATATGCCTGGAGAATAAGAATAAATTCATTTCCCCTAGTAAAGTTGTCATTTTTTATCATTTCCTCAAGTATTTATGTTAACAAAAATCTAGTAGAGTTTGGGCAGTAACTTAATGATCTCAAAAATTTCACATAAGCACAAATATCATAATAATTCCATCACAACAACATCATCACAAAGTTAGGCTAATAGGTTTGAAGATTAGCTAACCTTTTTCCGTTGTAGGCGAGTTGGTTTTTTGGTGTTTGAGCTTTGGAAGAACAGAATTGGAAGGGCAATATTGCTTAGGGGTACTAGAATGTGTATTCCAATAAGCGATGTCAAAATCAAAATATTTTACTTTCGGTTTCATGAAAATATGATCGTCCTACAAAGAGAAAAACATAGGGTTAAGTTTAAATTGGAATTTTATATGTCATTTAAACTTAATCACTTAAGTACGTACATTTGATGATTATATCTCTTGATATGGAGGGAATGTCATTTTAATAGATTTATGCTTCGTGATATGTATAAATATATATATA
Source organism: Dalechampia spathulata (assembly GCA_948192965.1). Taxonomy (NCBI): domain Eukaryota; kingdom Viridiplantae; phylum Streptophyta; class Magnoliopsida; order Malpighiales; family Euphorbiaceae; genus Dalechampia; species Dalechampia spathulata. Next base: position 2,174 of record CANYBF010792940.1, read on the forward strand.
TATATGAAGCATGTGATGTGTTGGTGTGAAGTGTATCTATATATAAGTTTAAGAGGTTGTGGTTGCTATGGCGTGATGGGTGTTGGAAAGGTTATTGATTTGGTGTTGTGTGTATATACATATATTTATTTATTTATTTATATATATATATATATATATATATATATATATATATATATATATATATATATATAAGTTTAAGAGGTTATGTGGGTGCTATGGTGTGATGGGTGCTGGAAAGGTTGTTGATTTTTTTATATAAAAAAAAAAGGAAACTTCCCTGCAATGGATGAGAGGGTGAAGACGAGGAGTTTTCGGGATTTAGATAGGGATTTGGCAGGAAGTCAATTTAGGCAATTTTAAGGGAGATGGCAGAAGGTGGAAGGGATTTGGATTTGGGTTTGGGTTTTGTTTTTATTTTATTTTATTTTAAAATTGGTTTATATATTAATAAACCATCTTATAGGTGACATTGTTTCTATCATAATTAAATTGATTTTAATTAATTAAAATAATTAAATAAATTAATTTTATATTAATTTATTTAATATTTTTATTAATTAAAAGATATTTAATAATTGAGTCATTTATTAATTGAATAGGCTTAAATTATAAATTTTGGACCATTAGTTAATTTAATGGGCTAGTTTTAATTAATTTAAGGTTAAATAAATTAATTTTATATTAATTAATTTAATATTTTTATTAATTAAAAAATATTTAGTAAATTAAATCATTAATTAATTTAATGGGCTTAATTTCCTAAAAGTGTTATAAATCAGTTATCACATTAATCACGGAGAAAGTGCAGGAAATGGGTACATAACAGTATTAATATTTGGAACAACGGTTACGCATGAAGATAAATAGTAAGTGAAGGTAATTACCAATGGACGAAGGATCAACCATCAAAAATCACTCTAAAGTAATTTTCTGTCTAATTTTATTTCATTTGTCTCCTTTATTTTTAAACAGCTTTCCATTAAATTTAATCGTTCATTATTTTTATAATTTATTCTTATTTAACATTATTTTCCTAAGCTTAATTTTCTATTACAAGCAAATCGGAGATCAATAATTATTTGATCAAGAAGTCAGAAGGTGCACACAGTTTAAAAATACTTTCTCTAGTACGTTTGCAATACAAAAATATCACAAACACATATAAATTATTTTTGTATTTTAATGTAGATAATTTTTCTTTTTTAATTGTACATTATCTTTTTATCCTCTTATAAATATTATATTTATTTTTTAATATAAGGTATTTTTTAAAAACTTAATTTTATAATTCAAGTAAATAAAAGATTCAAGATCATTCTTTGACATGTTTGCAATACATTTAAAGTTATAAAAAAATAAAAGGCTATTATTGTTAATGTAAAATGAGGCAAAATTTCTGTTTTGAAGAATGTGAGTTGCATACTTTGACGTAGTTCTATTGGCTGCATTGTAATAATGAAATATTAATAAAAAAGAAATACAAGACTAACATTTTACGAACATGCTTACGGAACAGATTATTAGATATTTGTTACGATGTTAAATTGAAGGCCGCTGTCAAATTATCTGAAAAAGGAAAATTGTATTTAATATATTTGGAAATTGGTGACCATCTACGGGGGTGTAGCTCATATGGTAGAGCGCTCGCTTCGCATGCGAGAGGCACGGGGTTCGATTCCCCGCATCTCCAATTTTTATTTTAAAATAGTTTTCAGTTAGCTTTTGAAAAATAATAAAGAAAGTGCACATATTTAGTGAAGAAAAAGATGATTGGGTGGATGATTATGATTAAATATGGATGTTCGGGACTGACTGTGCACGTGCGCCACCGAGATAATGAAATCATCGAGGAGAACTATTTTTAAGAGGAAAGATGTTGCGCACGTGCCTCTTGGTCAAAGGTCAAAAGCCAGCTTTATTTTTTCTTTTATTTTTAACTTCCACTTTATTTATTTAACTGCTTCATTCTGTCATATTCTATGATTAAAGAAAGGTTTATAGCGTTACTTTCGGAGCAAAAATTGTTAAATCCATAGTAAGTTTTTGCTCGGATATTAAATTTGGATACCATCCATGGACCATATTAATTTAATATGAAAAATTGAATTTATTTATTTATTTATAATTGAATTTATATTAATTTTTTATATTATATTATGTTATATTAAATTTGATTAATTAATTTTTTTAAAATTATATCATTTTATTTTTATTTTTAAATTAATCATATTGTTTCAAATTATACATGTTATTTCATGTTAAATATATCAATTTGTTTTGGATGATGTATAAGTTGTTGAGTTATTTATATTGAAATTGAATTATATTTAGGTTGAATTTTTTATATGATTTTGAGTAGGATCCAACTTGACCCTAAATTTATTATATATATAAGTTAATACAACTTAAACATAACCCACCAATCCAAAATATCATTTTTAGTTTTTGCATTTTGATAAGAATATCTGTAGAATATATTGTTCTTTTATTTTTTCATTCACTAATAAAATAATATAGTTGAATATCATTACCAAATTTATTGATAGTTTGATTGTGACATTTGACCATCTTGTAGGGTAGCTTGGGAAATGGTGCAAAAGAAGGTGGAATTAATAGTTCATAAGAAATAAGATACAATATAGTTCCAACAAAGAAACATATAACACATTATGAATGAGCGCTATTAGAGGTAGTTTCAATTGATAAGCAAAAGAAACATGTAACACATTATGAATGAGAGTTGTTAGAGGTAGTTCCAACTAATAAGCAATTGGTCCAACCTCATTAGTGATTTTATATGGCCAAAGTAACGAGGATGAAGCTTCGGAGGGTTGTTAGAAAGGGAATGTTAGGTGTAGGGCATGTACTTCAGTAGAACCATAACACCAATGTTAAAAGAATCATTAACATTGATGTTAAGGACCTCAGTTTGGCCATCGATTTATGGATGAAAGGTTATTGATAATTTCAACTCTACTTGTACGAGTTTAAAGAACTCTTGCTAGAAAATATCGTGAATATAAGGTCTTTATCACTAACAATGGAAGTAAGGAAACCATGCAACTTGTAAACATTGTCTAAGGAAAGTTAGGTCATTGCTTTAATAGTATAAGGATGTGAAAGAGCCATAAAGTGTGCATATTTTATCAAGCGATCAACCACAACAAAGATAATAGATTTTCCTTGAAATTTCAGTAAACCCTTGATAAAACCCATAGTAATATTAGTAAAAATAATCGTTATAGACCTAAGTGAGGGTTGGAGTAGTCCTAGAGAAGCAATAGTCTTATACTTGTTTACTTGATATATTGGATAAAGCCTTCCATATTCCCTAACATCCTTAAGCATGCCTTTCTAAAAAAACCTATGAAGAGAGTTATCAATATATGATAAAATACCATAATGTTTGCTTAATGTTGGACTATGAAATAAGTCCAAGAGTTATTTTTATAAGGTAGGATTATGATCGATAACCAACTTTCCACTCCAACAAAGATAAGAATGATCTCAAGAAAATAGGGGATGTGATATAGAATAATGTTGGAGTTTAAAAATGAGGCACTGTAAATCTTCATCAGTTTACTAACTAGAAGCAATCGACTCTAATAATTGATCAAGAAGGATAAAGGTTATAATTGTAAAAGAAGAAAATGACATTCTAGATAAAGTATCAACAATTGTATTTTCATTTCCCTTCTTATACTCAATCTCATTGTTGAATTTTTGTAGTTTAAAGAGCCATAGATGTTAGGAAGGTACTGTTAATCACTGATCCATTAAGAACTTAAGGATTTTATGATCAATTTGAATTAATGAATCATTGAGGTGTCAAGTAATGTTGCCATTACACTTAAATAATGTCTTGTTGATGTATATAAGAGGATGCTTCCTTGTATAAGAATAACTCTTATGTTATCTGTAAAAGCATTCATTTCAATGATAAAAGGTTTTAAGAAATCCAATAAAATTAAAACAGGAGATTATATCAAAGCTTGTTTAAGTTGTAAGAAGGCTTCTTGGGTTGCTTGGTTCTACTAAAAATTCTATATTTTCTATAATTCAATCAATGGTTGAGATATGTTAAGGTTTATTAGGGAATTAAGAGCTTGCTCCACACTAATTATTTCTAGTACATATGTAGTTCCCAATGAAAAGAAATAGATCAAGTCATATTCAATAGCCAACCCACAAAGGGCAAAGAAGTCCATTTAAGTGAAGAGTTGATCTTTCTTCATTTACTTTTAAAGATGCTTAAGGCAATTAGGGATGTTGACTCAATATACGAGTAGAAAGCAAATAAAGCTTCACTTTCTTACCTTGCACAACTTCATATCTTATTCAAGACTAACTTAACCCTATTTCCTATTTTTCCTTCACCAAACCCACTTTATTGATCAGGAGTTAGAAAGATTATAACTTGTTCTTTTATAAGTTTACCTTTACCTTGAAAATGGGCTTAAACCAAACTTCATTTGAAGTAAGCTAAACTTCAAGTTTAAGTATAAATTAAAGCAAATATGCCTACTTGCTCGCTCCTCTTTTCCTTACTTATCCTCTTCCTTCTTCAAGTGGGTTAAACTCTTCTCAGGTAAAAGGTGTATAAAACATCGATAATAATTACTTAGACCTAAAATAATATGTATTTATTCAATATTTTATGGATAATGCCAATATTGGATAGTTTAAACCTTATTTGGATTAGTCTAAATACTTTTAATAGAAATAATATGGCTGAAATACTCAACTTATAATGTACCAAAGGTACATTTGCTTTACTTGGTAAAAAGTTAATGTTTTCATATTATAGACAAAATAGCCTACAAGTGTAATAAATGTTATTCCTTACTCATGTTTTAAACTGGTATGCCATCAAAGAATACCAAGATAAATTTATAAAGGAATGACTTGAAAATTTAATTCATGAAAGTTTGGAAGGCTGATGGTGCATTTATTAAACCAAATAATATCACTAAAAATTCATAATGTCCCTCATGTATCTTGAAAGCAATTTATGTACCTTTGTCTACCGTATTTAAACTTGTCAATATCCCAAATTTAGATCATTTTTTAAGAAAACAATGGTCATTAGCTCTTTGAAATTCCACTTAATATCACCCAATTCTTTAAAGTCATTGAATACCCAAAATCAAGCCATAACCTTCTAAAAGATAATAAGTACACATCAGTTTTAAATTCTTATTGCATATTATACTGAAACTTAATACATACAACATTATATTAAAGTTCTTGTCCATTTGCAACCTCTAGCCAAATACCTTTAACATGGTTATTTTTACAATTCAACTTCATTATTAGTTTATCATTTAAGAAATTATGGGTACTACTAATATCAATTAAGAGATGAGTTGTTGCTCCCCATATAGTCTCCTCAAGGTTATAGTTTGATTATTTCCTCTACTAAGAATTGCATTCAAATATGATTGACTTATTATAATGTCAATCTACTCTTGTGGTGAATCCGCATATGGTTCCATTTGTTCGATCATGTATTTTTCAATTACCTTATTGAGTTATAATACATACACATGTTTCTTGGAACATTTATGATTAGATATATATTTTTCATCACAACAGAAGCATAAACTTTTTGTTTGTATCTCATCCATCTCTTTACTAGTAAGGGTTTTTAAAAGAGTTTAGATAATTCTTAATTGAGTCGGTTGTTTATTTTTGAGATGTTACGGGTAGGCAATAACCTTATTTATGAATGTGGTATCAATTTATTTAGATTTGGTTGAATACGGGTAGTAAAGGTTAGAGGTTTATTATAGTTAGAATGGATAATAGAATTAAATGGTAGTTTAATGGAAGTTTTGGGCTTTTGTTGTAAAGTAACGCTTATTAATTTTTGAAGTTTGGCTAAGAAAGAGGCTTCTGTTAAAGATTTAGGCTGAAATATATGAATAGGCAAATGAAGCTTATCCATTAATCCTAAAGGCAAAAAAATGATTATTTGTTTTCCTGTAATACTAGCCGTAGCATATAACCAGCCAAATGCATCCAAGTATTCCTACAACAACCTAATTTATTTCAAGTTTTATAATTTTATAATCAAATCATCAAATGTTTGACTCCTAAATTGAGCATTAATGGCTTTAACATATTCATTTTAATTCTCATATAATTCATTTCCCTTAACCTTAATAATTCCTTGATGCCACTGAATTATTTTTCCCTTCAAATACAAGACTACATTTTTAACCTTATTTTCTAGGGTTATATTTCCAACCTTAAAGAAGTATTCTGCTTTTAGCAATCATCCTTCTAAAACCATCACTATTAAATGTGAGAAACTCCAATTTAGTATTGCTCCAATTCCTTATCAATGTTTGTTCAGTCTCCATTAGATTCAACACAACATTATTATTCTTTGATGTTTCTTTTCCCAACCCCACAATCATTGTTTTCAATTTAGAAATCATGGTTTGTAATTTCTAACACCAAGGTTGTAATTCATTCTGTTAATCCTTTGAATAAGTTTCCATTTATTCTTCCTTGATTCGAATCAAAGGTCTTTGATGCTAAATTATACGAACCAGAAGAAGAAATTATTAAAGAATAATAAGAGAGACATATGTCAAGATTTTAAAGCTAGAAGAAAAGTGTTCTTATTGTTATTCTCATATATATGTTCTTTGACATGTACCAATAATATACAAGTAGTGAAATTGTTTTCATATGTTTACATATTGAAGAATATATGAAATATGAACTAACCAATTATGTAACTAACTATTAACAATTCTAAGGATTTTTATTGTCATATCATAAGGTTAAAAGGATTTTTAATAAATTATTTTTTAAATGTTTTATTATTAACAAACATAAAAAGTCTTAATTAGATGAAATTTTCTTGAAAAGAAATTATTTTAATCGTATAAAACTCATTTTCAAAATTATTTAACTTCATAAAATTAAATTTCTTAAGAGTTTGTTTTTTCTAGTATTAGAATTCCTTCTCTAGAAATAGCATTGCTCTAAATTTATTTTTAATTTATTTAATTTAAATTATTTTAAAATGAAATATTTTATAAAATATATGTTAGACCTTGAGGTCCTTGATCTTAGTTTTGATGTTAATGAATAATGTTTTAAGAGAATTATTGAAGTTTTGAGTGTTTTTAAGCTTGGTATAGGTGTACGAGAGTTGATACGGGCATATCATTTGGTTTTCTAAGCTGTACGGGTGTACCAGGAGGCCGTACGAGGTGAAAATTTTACAAATTTTAGTACGGGTGTACCAACTTGGTGGTACAACCGTACGAATGCTTCGGCATCATTTTTTGATCATTTTTGGGTGCCGTATGGGGGTACATGAACCCGTACGGGTCAAAATATATATTTTTCAGCATTTTTGAAAAAGTTGTATAACGACTTTTTTTCGTATTTAATGCATTCCCAATAATCATATAAGCTTATAATAGCTTATATAAATATAGATTAACCTTATTAAAGGTAGGAAATCAATCTACAATCATCAATTTCTTTGTAAATTTTTAGATCATGTTTGGTAAAATATATTAGGATGTACTCTAATTAATCATATAATATTATAGAAAAATATAATGTAATGTTCATTTTATTCTAATGTTTGGATGATAATTATAAATAAAATGCAATGTAATTAATATATTATTTTAAATTATATAGAAATTAATTAAATTTTGATTTTTTATTAAAATTTATTATTGAAGGTAAATTTTAAGTTTTCAATTTTAATATTTTAAATTTTGATTTTTGATTTTGATGGTTAGTTTATCAATTATAACATTCGTATCATTATCCTTAATCTTGATATTTTAATATTTATTTTATATTTTGATATTCAATTATGAATCTCATGTTTTAATTAATATGATTTAATTTTAATATTATATAATTTTATTTTCATGATTCTATTTATGATTATTTATTTATTTAATAGTAAATGAGTTTAATATAGTTATAATGAAGAAATGTAATGTTAAATACATAAAAATTGATATGTAATGAAAAATATATTAATTTAAGTATACTTGATTACATAGATATTTATGAATACATTATATTAAAAAATTTTAATTATTTAAATGATATAATCAAGAATGAAATTTTCATTACACCCAAACATAACGTTAAGGTCATGGTCTAATTATGTTCATACTTCTCTTTTTTTATAATTTAATTTAAACATCATCTTTTTAGTTATATTTATTAAGACATTCAAATAAATAAATTTTTATAAAATATTATATAATCTTATTGTCAATCTTAATATAACAAATTTTTTATTTTTTATTTTACTAGATTTGATTATATTTTTATTCTTAAAATAATTTATAGATCAAATATATAATATTTTGATATTTCAATCCTTCAATTTTTTAATCAAATCCTATTTTTAATAAATTTATTATTTATATTTCATTTTATTATCTTTTATAATTATTTAGAAAATAATTTTAACATTTTAAAAGGTTTAATAATAAATAAAATAATGTATAAGAATATTTTGATTAAATTATAAAAGAGGTATGAATATAATTAGAAATTAATATTAGAGAGTTTGTAATAATTTAACTTTTCATATATTTATTAATTACTTTATTAAAATGATGTGTATGTTATAATTTAAAATAATGAAATATGAAATATGTGTATTAATCAAAATCGACTGATTTTCCTTTTTTTTTTTTTGCAATCAATCTCATTATCTACCTTTTTCAAATATGTTGTTTATAATTGTATTACAAGTCAATTTTAAAATAATTTAATTTAAAATAATAATTTTAGTATGATAATAATAATTTAAATTTAATATTTGAAAGTCATAAAATTACTAAAAGTAATGATAAAATATAAAGTTGAAACCAGAATGATTTACATGAAATAGAAAAAGTACTATTTATATTATGATGTTAAATTGCTTTTTAACAATTATGATCCATGATAATCCATAAAAAAATAAATGAGTATAAAGTCAATTATATTATTTGAAATTTATTATCTGAAAATGAATACATAAATATTTTACGATTTATGATCAATTAATTAATTTTTAATTTCTTTTTAAGTTTTAAATATAATAAATATCGTAACAAGTGATATTAAGAATTTAAAATACTTTTATAGTCTTCTTAGTATTCATATAATTATTTTGAAGTTAAAAGTAGAAATAAATTTGATATAGTGAGACTGAGTTGAACTAGAAAAAAGTTGATTTTGTGGTGATTATGGCAATTCAAAAAGTAAATAAAAATATTGATTGAATATGTTTAATATATAAAAAAGAAAAATAGAAATAATAATGAAGTAAAAACAAAACAGTTATCGTTGGATGTCTCGAAGAATAGAGTGAGTGGCAGGGATGGATGATAGGGGTTGCTGGCCTACAACTGATAGCTATAAATTATTTACCTTAAAAACTGGAATTATGACTTCCAACGTGGGGGATAAACCCTATTTAATTACTGCCTCTAACAATTCAATTAAATGATATTTTTATCCATCCATATATTACTTGTTTAATACATCCAATAAACGTGAATTTACAGTTTGTTATCAATAAAAACATCAAGTTGGCATTCTTATAAAACTAACTATTTTTATTTTATGATTTATAAGAATAACAATTTTTTAAGGATAATTTTAATGAACATTGCATAATTAAATTCAAAATAATTTTAAAATAACATCAATTGATTTGTAATTGGATATACTTACATATTTTTTATAGACTAATGAATTAATCACTGTCGGATTTGTTGGATGTAACGAAGAGTTATCAGCCTGGTCATGGGGCACTCGGCTTCCGGCATTTGCGCTATTTGGTCTCGCACTTCCAAATTACTCTACATATAAAACCATTCTTTATATTATTACTATATATCTACTCTCTTAGGTTTTACTAACCTGATCTTCAAAATATTATTCATCATTATTAATTTAATTAAAAATAAATATTAATACTGAAATAAAATAAAACATAATAATGATAATATGTAAAATACCATCTCATTTGATATTATATAGATTCAAAAATTAATAAAATAATACTTTTTATCTTATTCTTTCATATTTCTTTTATTATTAAAATTATATTAATTAATTGATATTTAATTCATATATTATTTAAAAAAAGAAAAGTGAAATTATATTTTTAAAAGAAAGAGGATGTTGTTATTCAATTTGTAATCTTATGTGACTTTTGACCGTTATCTAATCGTGCATTTTCGGCTTTTTGTTGGCCGGACCGGATAGTTGGGTTTTTCGTTCTTTTTGACCCAAATGTTTCATTGGTTAAAAAAAAAAAATAAAGCAAATGCATGCATGATTTGTTTTTGGATATATAAAATAAAGCATGTGGTTTGGCTTCATGCATGATTATAACTTCGTATTTTTACTTTTATAGATTGTAGTTTGATATCCTTAACGAATATATATTAATATATAAATGATAAAAAAATATTACACTAACACATTAAGATTTCCTCAATTTAATATAATTTAATATCTCAACTTCCTTATTTATATATTTTAAATACATGAATTTATCATCATTTTTAATTTATCTCATAAATTTTAATTTTTATCATTTAAGTACATTAATTTTACTTATCATACATCATTAATTTTTATAAATATATATAGATATGAGTTAAAAATGATTAAATATGATATGTAAATCATACATACCTTAAATAAAAATAAATGATCAAAACATGTTAAAAAGTGTATAAATAGATAAATTAAAATGTTAAAATAAAATAAATTAAGTTAAAGGGAATAAAATAAAAGCATTTATCAATTTTAAGGGATCACAAATATATTATGCCAAAATATTAGTCTTTAATTAAAAATTTCAAATCCAAATTTTAGAATTGAAACATCTAATAAAAGTTAATATCTATAATGATGAAAATTTATACCTTTGATTTTTTAAGAGCATTCATATTATTATATGACAATTTTGTTTGATTTTAATAATCTAAAATGTAAAATATTTAACAAAATACTTTATTTGGTTGTAAAATTGAGAATAGAATGCATACATTTTATTAAATATGTTTGAATATCTTATGTTTTATGAGATTTAATGCTATTTTAGAATTATATTATACTATATATGTTTTATATATTATATATCATTATTAAATTTATAAATATTTTAAATAAAATAACATATTTTTAAATATCTATATTAATCAAATTTATACATTTAAACTATACAAATGTAATGAATATATATATTTAAAATAATATAAATTAAATAAATAATAAATAATCATAATATATCAAAAATAAATCCATCTTGATGTAAAATCTCAAATACTTGAACATTATATTTGATATTTATATATGAACATAAATGCTTATATTGTAAAGTTTCTATAAAGAAATAAAAAAGTTGAAATAAATATAAGGAATGATATAAGATTAAATATAATTGATAGAAGAATATGGAAGTTTATATTAATTATAATTTCTAATGTTCATAAATAAGAATTCAATAAGATTATCCTAGAATTTTAACATTCATTTTAATACCTAAAGAATTTTAATTTTCAAATACATCTATATGGAATTTTGGATAAAACTTCCTATATACCAGCATTTTTACTTATACATTGAATGTCAATATTGTATTAATTATTTAACTAACATTAACACTAATTTATTTTAAATATAAATAATAAAATTTGTATAATAAATCAATATCAATAATCATAATGAATGAGAAATTGCCACTCTTTTTTTGTTTTCTTTTTGGAGTCAAATTGCATGAGAAGTGGAAAGCTGCATGGAGGACAACTGGATGAAACTGAGATAGAAAGACAAAAACACCCTACTGCTAAGTGCAAACTTTATAAAGTAAGCGAGGACATTTTAGTAAAAACATACTATAGAAACTCTTCAGTTTCTTACTCCCGGATCTTTCGCAACGCTGTTTTCTGTCGCACTTGCAGAGTTATCTGTTTCAACTTCTCCTTTGCTTATCATTTTCCCAAATAAACTATAAATATTTTAATTTTAATACTAAAAATTTTAATGTCGTTATATTTTTATATAATTTAATATCAATAAATTATACAATAAAAATAATTTTTCTGTTTTATCTTTAAATAATATAAGAATTCAGACACTAAACCAATTTGCTTTTAACTTCAAAACCCCTCTGGTTTTACGCTGGTTGGCAGCAGAAACCGCTCAGTTTATTGTACTTGTCCCCCATTACATATTATATATATATATATATATCGATAACCTGCCACCAATTGTCTCTTCCTGGCTTTCCTTCTTTCTCTTCTTCTGCTTCCATTTTTTGGTTCTCTTGGAAAGCTTACAGTTTCTGTATATTTTCTTGCAGTTTTTTAAATGTTTCAGCTTCTTTGATTCAAATACCAAATGGGTTTTCCATGCATTGGATTAGTTTGAAATACCCACTTGTCTATAACTCATCAAAGTTCTCCCTTTCTATGTTTTTCCATCTGGGTTTTGCTTATATGTACTTTCTAGTTTCTTTCTTGGTTTGCTACTTGGTGCTCGAAGGTTTTTAATCGTTGGATTTAAGGTAAAGGAAAAAACAAAAGAAAGAGATTAAAAGGATAATACTTTGTTGTGTGGGTTTCTTTTGTTTCCTAAGAAAATTTGAATTTTTCTTTGGATTTTTTTGGTTGTTTTAAATCGAGACAAACAAAAGAAGAAAAGAAGATTAATGGCACCAGCGACTACTAACTGGCTTTCTTTTTCACTATCTCCAATGGAAATGCTGAGGTCGTCTACTGATCAATCTCAGTTCATATCATATGAAGCTTCTTCTTCTTCTGCTACTGCCTCTCCTTTCTATTTCATGGAAAACTTTTATCCTAACGGTACTACATCAACACCTTACTCTTTTCATTTTCCATTTATTCAGTTTTACCTAAATAATGGGTTTTTTTTTCCTTCTTGAAGCACTTACAGGGTGGGGAAACTCGAAGGAAACGCAGGGAGGAGCAACAATGGCTGCAGAAACATCTATCGTAACAAGTTTCATAGACCCAACAGAATCACACCATCAAAATGTCCCAAAACTTGAGGATTTTTTTGGAGATTCATCATCGGCGTTTCGATACTCTGATAACAGCCAATCAGAGACGCAAGACTCGTCGTCTCTTACTCACATCTATGATCAAGGTTCAGCTGCTTACTTATCTGACCAAATAGAGCTCAAAGCGTTTGCTGGGTTTCAAGCTTTTTCATCGAATTCGGGTTCTGAAGTTGATGACTCTGCTTCGATAGCTATAACTCAGCTTAGCAGCGGCGAGTTAGTGGGTCATTCTATCGAGTCAAGTGGAAACGATCAAATGGGTGGTTTTTCAAATCGCACTGGTGCAACCAATGCTTTATCTCTTGGGGTCAATAGTAACAATAATGATAATAATAATAATAATAATAATCAGATTTCAACAAACAGTAAGGCAATGGTTTCTGTCGTTGAATCTGATTGCCCCAAAAAGATTGCTGATACTGTCGGCCAGAGAACTTCAATTTACAGAGGAGTTACTAGGTACTATCATTAATCCATGGGAAAATCTTATCTTCAATCTTAATGATATTCATTGCTTCATTATTGGGTTGTTCATCATTATTTCTACATGGATAGAAGTTGGTGGGTGGATTATTAACCAACATCCTGTAATGAATGGAGTCTGGACAATAATTTGTTCGAGAAGTTACTATATCAATGCGCATATGGAGGATTGATTTCTGACCATCTTTTTCTGTTGTTTTCCTGCAAAACCGGTTGATGCAGGCATAGATGGACAGGTAGATATGAAGCGCATCTATGGGATAACAGCTGTAGAAGAGAAGGTCAGGCCAGAAAAGGGCGTCAAGGTAACTCAAATCTTGCTTCCTGTTTTTAAATATTTACAGCAGTACAATACAAGGCCGCATTATTTGAACAGAAATGGAAACTGATAATATTTGTGTCTATTTATGTTAAAATGATATTTTTGTTGGAGGACGATGCAATGATAATAAGATCCTGAGTTTGGACTCTGATTAAGTAATCATAATATACTACTATATGATATTGATAATAGAATGGAATAAGATGGCTGAATCACTTTTGGTTTTCGATGAAAAACGTTTTATTTCTGCATGAAATATTAGTACTGGAAATGTATTTATTTATTTTCAAAATATTTTTCAATCCCATCAATTATGTGATTGATTTGATGATATATGCCGCCATTTTGTTCATGTTTGGTGCCGTGTCTCATATGGGTCCCTCCCGTCCTGCTTAACTGTGTGGTTTGGTTCTTTTTTGACACGACCCACTGGCCATTTTGCCGCACCCACACCATGCCTCAGTTATTACAGACATCAATGAAAGTTCACCTTCTGATTTATCACCTTTCAGTTCACTGCTTTTCCTTTTGCTTTTATCTTGTTTCCACTCCGGCCAACCTGCAAAAATTTTCTGGGTTTGACCAACATCTGTAGAGATATATATATATATATAATAATATAATATGAATTGCCAAAAGGAAACTTGGTAATTAATCTTGGTCATGTTAGTGTCAGCAGAATGGCCTAAAACTACAGAATCTTTCACGGGCAGTACTAAAGGAGATAAATGAATATGAAAAAGGGTCTTTTCTTTTTGCATGTACATTCACATTGTGGACAAAACTAAGATTCATAAAGTTTGAAGTTGTTAATGTCTGAACATGTTTAAATTCTGGTACATGTCAAATATTGTATGCCAACTTGCCAATTATTCTAATATAATAATCTGATGAAAGCTCTTTCTTTCTGTCTTGGATTTTAAACTGCCTTTTCTGCTTGCCAATCACATGTTGTTTTCTTTTTTTAAGAAAAAAACACTCAACTTGGAGTTGTAAATTCTGGCTTGATATTGTTGACCACCTTTTGTTTTAATAATAATAATAATAATAATAATAATAATAATAATATTATTATTATTATTATTTATTTATTTTAATTCAAAGCTTTGCTTTTCATTTTGCATGAAACGTGGGTTCCGCTTCGGGTGTCTGGATGCTGCTTGATATTACAGTATACCTCGGTAAGCAGATTTACAATAATTTTCTGCGCTTCAAGCTGTGATTTTATGCATTTGACATGGAAGAATCTTGTTAATTTCATGTTACAGGTGGATATGATAAGGAAGAAAAGGCTGCTAGAGCTTATGATTTGGCAGCTCTGAAGTATTGGGCTGCCACTGCAACCACCAACTTCCCTGTAATATGTTTGCTTAATTCGGGGTTTTTCAATTTATTTGTTGATTCTGCTTGTATCTGCTCGACGAATTACGTTAGCATGAGCACCTTAATGTTGCAAATTTACTGAAATAGGGAGCATGTCTTTTAACCAGGTTTCTAATTACACCAAAGAATTGGAGGAGATGAAATACGTGTCCAGGCAAGAATTTATTGCTTCCCTGAGGAGGTATGACTAAACCTGAAGCTGAACTCATACGTTTGCGAATTTTGCCTCTTCGGTAACTTGACTTCCTTTTGTACTTGTAGGAAGAGTAGTGGGTTTTCCAGAGGAGCTTCTATTTACCGGGGCGTCACAAGGTTTGTGTTACTTAGTTCAAATCTTCGTCAGCTAATAACGATTAAGCAGCATGTATGGCCAACTGATGAGTTGATGAATATGCGATTGGATATTGGCAGGCATCATCAGCAGGGTCGATGGCAAGCTAGAATAGGTCGTGTTGCTGGGAATAAAGACCTGTATCTTGGTACATTTGGTAAGTCTGTTAATATAAATTGGTTCAGTTGGGAGTAAGCCATTAGACAAGAACGTGTGGAAGAGAATGAACTAGCATCTCTAGTCGATGATTTATAAACCTTCTTTATGCTTGTGACAGCCACTGAAGAGGAAGCAGCGGAAGCATATGACATAGCAGCCATAAAGTTTAGGGGTATGAATGCGGTCACCAATTTCGAGATGAGTCAATACGATGTGGAGGCTATAATGAAGAATGCTCTTCCGATCGGTGGGGCAGCAAAGCGACTAAAGCTCTCGATAGAGTCTGAGTGGAAACCAAGTCTAAACCTTGCAAATCAACCTCAAGGAAACAACATAAATTGCAGCAGCAACAACAATATAACCTTTGCTTCGGTTCCATCAGTTCCATCAGTTTCAGCACTCCCGTTCCTTATTCCGTTTGACAATGCAGCAACACAGCTCTATCATTACCATCATCACAATCTTTTCCATCACATTCAAACTGGTAACAACAGTTTGGCAGGAACTGAAAATTCTTCTGGCTCCACCACTTCATCAATGGCAACAACAATGACAGTGTTGCCACAAACAGCCGAATTCTTGTTATTGCCGCACCACCAATCGTATTGACTAAAGAGGACAAGAAAAAAGCAAAGCAGTTTTGACTTGGAGATTCGGCTAACCATCTAACCAACAGGGCCCTTCCTGTTGATAGCTGACCATATTTTGATTAACCTTTGGTAGGATTAGGAAAGACAAGGAACTCTGTCCATTTTTGGGTTTAATGGCTAAATTTCTAGCAGTTATATCATTAAGAGGAAGCTGTATTTTGCTAGCAATTTCTCTACAATATCACGAGAGAATATGAGATTCATGTTCAATGGACTCAAGGTTCAGCTGTTAGAGAAAGAAATAGGGGAGAATTGGAAAAATCATCCATTAATCAAAAATCTTCGCAAAAACATCATGTGATTTTGAAGCTCTTTAAAATCTTTTTTTTTTTTGTAAGAATAATGATTGTGTACAATAAATCTTTGATAAGCATGTATTGTTTCTTATTTTTGTTAAATTTTGTGAAGGAAAATGTTATTTATATTTTTATAGTATTTTTTCTTACTTTTTTTTTTTGCAAAAAAGGCTTTTAAAAATGAAAAAATGAAAAATGAAAAAAATGAAAAAATGAAGCTATTAGATATGATTCTAAGTTTAGTGCTTAAGTTTCAATAATAATAATAATTATTTTTCAATTATAGTATTTAAATAACTTTTTAAAATATTTGAATTCTAGTTATTTATTAATAAAAATTATTTACTAATAAAATAAAATTATATATATATATATATATATATATATATATATATATATATGAGTTTTAGTATATTTATATGATATGTTTATAAGTTTTAATTGTTTATGTGATACATTTTAATGCATTAGTCCTCTTATCATTTTTTTATTTTCATCCATTCATTTTTTCAAGACGTTTCATTTTCTATAATAAATATAGTCAATTAATTGCTCATTAAATTGTAATATTTGATGTTCGACTTATGTTTATATCTCATTTCTCCTTTATATCTCATATATGCTTTAGTGATTTTTTATACCTTTAATATTTCATCATTTCGTTTTGCTAAAACTTTTCATTTTCTATGTTGTTAATTCCTTGAATATTAAATTGTAAAATTTAATGTTCTTATTATTTTTATATTTCTCATATATACATATATAAATGTATAATAGAAATTTTTTTTCATTACATTCTAACTAAATATTTAGTCAATACATATGACATATTCTTTTCTTTTAGATCTTAATATAATTAAAAAAGATTCAAGTATTAGGATGCGAATGTGTAGAATGTGAGAAACTCTTAATATTAAAAATAATCTTGAACTAATTAGGTTAAATTTGATCTTTATTGATAAAAAGGCAACATGTAAAGAAAGTTTGATATAACTTATTCCATTTTATGTAGTCTTTCTAATGGATAATATTTTAGTAATATTGTATAGGAAAATCTTATGTGTGTTACTATTTGCAATATTTACAAAACTCATGTGACGAAGTATAAATCAATATTGATTGAGTATTGTTTATTTGCTATTAAAAATATAAAAATTGTATAAAGTTTGGACCACTATTAATTATTATCGAATGGATTAAATATAATATTTATGTCTTTTACTATTGTATGAAAACTTGAAGAATGGGTATTGAAAATTGAAAAAATGAATTTAAAGTTGTTGCCTTCGATTTAGTATAAACTCACATTCATGATAATGGAGTTTTAATAGATATTTCTATAGTTAAAATTTAAAATATTTTAATTTTAGTAGTTATATATTTAGTTTTTATTTCAAATGTTATTACATATATATTATCAAAAAATAAAATATTTCATCTACATTTGTGCATATCTTAGCTCATCCACTAGTATATTAATGTTATTAAATTTTATTTATATTTTAACCATTAAAATTGCATCATCATGTTTAATTATCAAATTACTAATTATTTTTATTTTCATCATCTTTACTTATTGCTTTATAATAATAATAATAATAATAATAATAATAATAATAATAATAATAATAATAATAATAATAATAATAATAGTTAATGGCTTGTTTTCAATATTTGTTGGTTTAATTTAATTTGTAGTTTGATTTAAAATGTTTTAAAAAGTTATTAGAAGTTATGATATTTGATGGCTTTTGAAGGTTAAGTAAATCTCCTTTTATTTGTTTAATTTGATATTATGAGAAGCTGAGACATTTAGTGGGTTTTGAAGCTTTTTTTTTATATAGTTTTTTTGAGCTTTTTTTTTATCAAAAAAAGATGGGCTCAAATTGATTTTTTATTAGGATTTTAAAGTAGCCATTTTATGATTTGGGTTTTTATTATTATTTAGTTTTGATTTTAGCTAATTATGAGGTGTTTTGTTTTGTTTTTATAATGGTTATGCTTACTTAGCAAGATGATAAATATTGAAAAGAAGAGTTTGAATTATGTATGTTTCTTTTGTTTATTAATTAAACTTTTAAGTTAATATGAATTTGATCTTTTAGATTATGAAGATTTTTTTTATAGATTTTCGGTTGTATGATTTTTATTCACTTAACTTATTTGAAATTAGAAGAGAGAATTTATGATTTACAACTTTCTTACAACTTAATTTGTTTACCATGCAGTAATTTTGATCATCTTTAAAAGAATTTGATAATATTAACTTATATAGTAAAAATTAATGATTATGTCACATCTACTTTGATTATGTCACATCTACTTTCATTATCATTATCATAATTATCATTATCATTATCACAATTATGGTCATAATTAGATTAAGCTATATTATGGATTTTAGTAATGGAATTATAAAAATAATAAGTAATTAATTAAATAAGATTAATATTTTGATATACTATAATTATTTTATCATATACCTATGGATATTTTATTTGTTGATGTTATATATATATATATATATATATATAACATCAACAAATATATATATATATATATATATA
>CANYBF010793077.1:0-18422 GCA_948192965.1 Dalechampia spathulata
ATCTGCATTGAAAGTAAGAGTTACTATCCAATATGCCACATCTTATCTCTAAACTTGTTTTTCTGTGTTTTGATGCAAAGATCTTCTTTTGGTTTGTTGTTTTAAAATGAAAATTTTAAATTTCTTCCACTGCTTAATCACTAAACATTCCAACAGAAACGCACATAAAACAAGATGGAGCAAAATGTTTTTCACTAAGAATTGCCTGTAGGACCCAAAAACAGGGAAATTAGGACAAGGAGGAGGATCATTATCTAATTGAATGCATTTACCCTTGTCTTGACCTTGAGATGAAGAGCCACCATGTGTACTACGAGAAGTCATTTTGAAAAACCAAAAATTTTGGAAAAATAAAATTTTTGGAAATTTTGACAGAATTTCAAAAAAATTTTAAAAATCCTAAAAATTCAATCCCAACGAAACACAATAAAATTTGTCACACAACTCAATAACATAATGAGGAACAAATAACTATAAATTAGGTAAAAATTTAGGAGTAATTTGGAGTGATTTAGGTAAAAATTTAGCAGAAACAATGGTCGACAGTGAGGGAAGAGTGAGAGAAAAATCTAGAAAACTAAGTTAAAATTGGGATTTTGAGTCGCGTATTGGATCACATATGGTCGTACTGGCTCACTGAAATTTCAAATTTTAGAAGAAAAGCGTATGAAATCGCATATAATTGTATCAATTTTATGCATTTAATATGTATGAGCATACCATTTTTTGGTGTATAGTTGTACCATCGCTTCGATAGAATTTGGATTCTTAGACAAGTTTATAGCACTAGTATTATCATATTTGATAGATGTACATGACACATAAACCTTATAATCTCTTAATTATTGTTGAATCCATAACACTTGAACACAACAACAACCAATAAATATATACTCAGCTTCAGTAGTTGATAGAGAAACATAATTTGCTTCTTGCTAAACCAAGAAACCAAACAATTTCCTAGAAAATGACATGTTCCAGATGTACTTTTCCTATCTAACACATTCCCAGCAAAGTCAGCATCAGAAAAAGTGATCAAATCAAATGAAACACCTTTAGGATACCATAAGCTATAATGCAAAGTGTCAATTAAGTATTTGAAAATTCATTTTACTACACTAAAGTGAGATTCCTTAAGTGATGCTTGAAAATGAGCATACATATACACAGTAAACATAATATTCGGCCTAGAAGCAGTTAGATAGAGTAAACTACCTATCATACCACTGTACTTCTTTTGATATACTTGTTTGCCACTTTCATCCAATGAAAGCTTGGTTGTAGTACTCATGGGCATTTTATTTACTTTAGCATCATCCATTTCAAATTTCTTCAACATGTCTTGAGTGTACTTGAATTTGTTAATGAAGATTCCATCTTCATATTACTTAACTTGAAGACCTAAGAAATACTTCAATTCTCCCATCATGCTCATTTCAAATTCTCCTTGCATACACTTAGAGAATTTCGTGCACAACTCTTCATTAGTAACACCAAATATAATATCATCAACATTAATTCGCACAAGCAAAATGTCATGTTTATTGTTACACTCGTAAATAAGGGGCTAGAAGAATGTGTATATAAATTCTTAAGAAATGAACTAATGGCATAAATGTAAATTTTAAGCACTTTGGATTTAAGCTTATTTTAAGTTACATAAGCATAATCGGGTCAATTGCGAAGACTAAATATAATGTATTTGGGACAAGGAATATAGTGGGATAGAATAACATTCGGGATAAAAACTAAGTTTAATATACAAATTAAAAGTATCAAAGTTAAATGTGCTTAAGTGGGGAGGATGGGTGACCTCCCCAAAAACGTGTGATTTTCAATCGCGTAAGTTATTTTAGACAAATTAAGTTATGGAATCTTGTTTAAAGTAAAACGAGGATTCTATTAAGCTATTTGGAGGTGTTCGGGATTGAAATATTTACATTAAATTCTTCTATAAGTCAAACTGGTAAATGGATCATAGACACAGGAGCAACATCACACATTTTAAATGACATTACCACATTCAAAGATTTTAGACCGGTAAAAACCAAAGTTTACTTCCCAGATGGGAATAGCTAAGATGTGACACACATAGGAACAATCATAATCCACCCTAGTTTAATTTTGAAAGGTGCGTTCCCAGTTTCCATCATAACCTCATCTCAGTTAGTAAGTTAACCCAACATAATCACATAGTAGCAGTTTTTCAAACTGACTAATGTATCTTGTAGGACCATATCACCCATGAGACATTAGCACAAGCTTAACTACAAGGAGGTTTATATATCCTAAATCCTAATCTGCAAAATGAAGCATGCAATAAAGTTGTTACTGATTATAGGAGTATTTCTTTATGGCACACTAGACTTGGACATGTATTAAAAGAAAAACTCAAACATATAAATGAAATTTCACTTGATCTATATATTTTTCCTGATGCATGCGACATATGTCATTTTACAAAACAAATGAGAAAACCATTCCATAAAACCAAAATTCATATTACTACCCCCCCTGGAATTATTGCACGTTGATCTTTGAGGCCCTTATGTCAACACATCTCTTACAAGAGCAAACTATTTCTTGACCATCGTAGACGATTACTCTAGAGCCACATGGACCTATATGTTGAGAGACAAATTTAGTGTCAGTCAAATCCTCAAAAATTTCATTCTCATGATAGAAAATCAATTGTCAAAACATGTTAAGGCTATTAGATCAGACAATGGTACATAATTCAAAAATCATAGTGTATCTTCTTTCCTAGAGTCAAAGGGAATTCTACATCAACACAGCTACCCCTATACCCCCCAGCAAAATGGAATTATTGAATGAAAACATAAACATTTATTGCAAATAACCAAAGCCATAATGTTTCATTCTAAAATACCAATAAAATTCTGGAGTGAATCCATCCTTTATGCTACATAGATTATCAATGTTTTACCCATCGTCATATTAGATTGGGATACACCTTTCAAAAGACTATATTCTAAGAAACCAAGCTATGACATGTTCAAAACTTTCAGTTGTCTTTGTTTTTCAAGCAACAAAAATCCCAATAAACCAAGTTTGCTCCTAGGGCTACAAAATGCATTTTTTTAGGTTTAGCAGAAGGATATAAAGCATACAAGCTCTTTTCACTGGAAGATCAACGTGTAATTATATCAAGGGACGTAGAATTTCATGAGTAATTTTTCCCATACAGCCAAAATAAACCAAGTGCAAAGGCAGTACCCATACCAGTTCCCTTTCAAGATAACACAGATAACATACCAAACTCAGATCTTAATACTCCAACAATCAGTGATAGAGAATCAAATGATAAAACTTATATCAAATGATAGAGAATCAAAAACTACAACTTTTTCTATCAATTTCTTTAAAAAAAATCATGAAAAATGGTTAAGAAATTACTTGGAAAGTGATTTTCTTCTTCCTTTCTCCTTATATTTCGACTTTCTCTCCTTATTTTATTGATTTTCTCTTTAATTTCTTGTGAGCCATTTCCCTGCATGTACTTCTGAATTTCCTACTGGATTATATTTGCTATGTCAATTTGTGATGAGGAGCTGCCATGTTCTAATGGATTATCGGCCACTACATTCACCTTTTCCCTCCTCTTCTTTAGATCTCCAAACTAGTCGGGATACCTAATTATCTTATAGCATGTGTCTTTGGTATGGCCAATCATGTTGCAATGTGTTCATTTTAGTTTCTCCTTTTCCTTCCGATCCATCTATTTTTTGGGTTGAAACTTTGAAAGACCTCTGTGCATTTGTTGTGTGACAGTCATAACATGTGCTACACTCTGCCTACTCTGAACCTGCCGTTGCTTTTCAATACTCAAGATCATCCCATATGCTTTATTTATGCTGGGAAATGGATCCATTAAAAGAATTTGATTCTTCACGTTATCATAGGCATCGTTTAACCCCATCAAAAATTGCATCAACTTATCACTCTCTTCATATTCTGTGAGCGTAGTGTTTTGATCACAATTGCATTTTGGTAAAGGCCTCAGTACATTCAGTTCATCCCATAACTTTTTTAGTTTAGTGAAATATACTACTATTGAATAATTTCCTTGTTGTAGGTTGTTGATTCCTTGCTTGATCATTGAGTTGGATCTTTTCCAATTCTCATGATCTGCTGTGTTTTCTTCAGGTGGAATGACAGAGCCATCAATGAAGCTTAACTTGTTTTTAGCACGGAGAGCATGAAGCATAGATCGGCTCCATGTTATGTAATTTGTGCCAGTAAGCTTAACACTCACAAGAATCAAGCCAGGTTGATATGAATGATGCAGAATGTTGTGTGATCCATCTCTAGTGACTACCATATTATGATCAACAGCTCTCGCCATAAGACGTAGCTTAGTTGAGCTGTAAATCCAACTCTGATACCATGTAAAATAAGGAAGGTTTCTCTGTATTGTATTTTTGTATATATTGAATTACAAAGGCCTACTGTATATATACATGTTGTAGTCATTTATTGTTATAACAAATTGTACATGTGTAAAGAAAAAAAAAGGTTCTAGACTATTCTATCATTACAGGGTCGTTTTATTCATAAGCAAAGACGGTGTCGTATTAGGAATAGACTTTCCATCTCCTTCGGACGTGACCCACACCTCTTGCTCTTCCCTATGCTGTCTTTTCTCTATGCCATAACATTTCCCTTTGTCATTACCTGCTTCTTCTCTCTCTTCTGGGTCCATCTTCTCTACTTCTTCTCTCTCTTCTAGGTCCATCTTCTCTTTTCCATTGTCTGCTTCGTCTCTTTCTTCTGGATCCATTATCTTCTTCCTTCTATCATGAGTTTGGCTGCCCATTTTCTCTTCTGCTTGTTCCTTTCTTGCACTCAAAATCTTAAATAGATATCAAAATTTTAAATAAATTTCTAAATCAATCAAATATATTTTTGATTTATGAAATTATTGGATTCAATAATTATTTTAATCTAATAGAAGAAACATATTTTATAGATCAATTAAATTAATATTTTAATATATAAAATAATTAGATTAAATGGTTATCTTAATCTTATAAAATAAATGAATTTCATATCAATTACAGTATTTAATTTATTATTTGAAATTAATTATTTAAATACTTAATTGAATAAATGCTATTAAAATAAAAAAAATGTAAATAAAGGGATAATTATTTTGATACAAGTTAAAAATTCAATCATTTAAATTAATAGAGATAAAAATTTAGTATCAAACTTTCTCCATACATTATAAACAGAGGAGCTCTCCTTTCATTCTAAAGACATTCTGAAAAACATTCAAATGTTCTATCAAAGTCAAGACTCAAAGTTTTTTAAATTCTCAAATCTATGAATGATATTCAAAATTTACAAGGAGTTCTTCAAATCATCAAGTTATTCATCATTAAGATGTTCTTTTCTAAGATAAAGTTTGATTCAAGATCAAATATTAAAAAAGCCTTTGAATCATATTATTTTCTAAATTTAAATTTGATTCTAGGTCAAATTCCAATAACTCTTGAATCAAGTTTCGAGATTTGAATAAAATGATTAAAATTCTTTATTACAATAATTTAGAAATTGTATGCTTCAAATTAAAAATATTTATTTATTATTTAATTTCTTATTCCATATTTTTTTGGTTTTTTAAATTTTATGCATATAATTTACTTTTTTTATTCATAACGTGTTATTAATTTTTGAACAACAACAACAATAATGATAAATTGATTTAATAACTTAGTCTAACCAAATTTAATTTTTTTTGATATTATCTTATTAAAATTTGCTTCATCTATTAGTTTATTTATCAATTCAAAGCATCACATTCTTGCATAGATATCTTACATACATATTTATGTATTTAAAATTAAGAATTTTAGTATTTATGTGTAATATAAATATATATATTTAAAGTTTCTCCCAAGAATAATTTATTACTAATTTAATATTATTGTAATGCTAATTTTATAAATGAAAATTCGATATATATATATAATTATTAAATAGTAATATCAATGAAAAATTGATTGATATGATCATCAAAATTTGTTCGCGTAAAAATAGGTTTAGTTTCACATGCACATAATTCAACAAGCTTTAAAATTTATAATCCTTAATAAAGTAATTACGCATCCGCAAGAATACGGGTCGCAACTACAGTATAAAGGTGTCGATCACTGGGATTGATGGTAATCAAGTATTAGACATTGATTTCATTAATTATTTAGGCAACAACATACATTAATTTCTCTCAACATATTAAAGTATCAAAGTAATAATGACAAGAAATATATCTTACATATGGTACAATTATTTTCAGGGTTGAATGTATGAAACTAATCAAGATTCTTCATTAATTACATCAGTTTAAAAATCTCAAAGTAATGCTTAAGTGTAATAACTTTCTTCTCAGAAATTCATTACTTATTGAAAATAGACCTACAGACTACTTTCGTGACCATAAAATCTATATCAATGATAAACTCAATATTGCATTTGCTTCCCAATACAATAATTCCTATGTCTAGGTAATCAATGATTAGGTGTTTCCATATATAGTCAGTCATTTTAATTCTTCCTTCAAAGTAACTAAAACAACTAAGTAATATTCCATTAGAAAGATTGGCCAACATCTCAATAATAGAGTATATTAAAGACATATAAATCATATGGAAACATGAAGAAAAATGATTCATTAATTAAAATAGAGACACAGTGTCATATCATCCAACCCTAATTCTCAATTAAGGCATAAAACAGAAATACTTAAATAAAAGAAATAACAATAATAAAAACTTCACAACCATTGTTCAATTCAGAAATTAACTACAATAAAGAAAGAAGATAGAATTAATAAGAGAACTAGAATTAGACTCTTCAGCTGCTCCCAGCTTCAGACCTTCCGGTTTGCCCAATCCAGATGCTCAGCAAGCTTCTTCAATCTCTTGGTAACTCAACGGCTGAAATCAAGATCAATCAAAACCAGTTAGAAAGCTAATTGTATATATCCCCCCTTAGTTCTTCTCTTCTCCCTTTTCTAAAACCTAATTCTCTTTCCCCAAAATAACTGAATGCCCTCCTACCCTCAATCCCCACGTTTAATCTCTCCCAAAAACCGTCCAAAATGATCTCTACCCTCCATCCTTCATCTAATGGCTCAAAATAGAAGATATCAAATAGGGTTAAAATGGCATACACGACTCGTGTAAGCTTCGGAGTAGATGAGAATGTAATTGTGGGAATGAGACGAGCCGAACACGAGTCATGTACATGCTTACACAACTCGTGTAAGCTTCGTAGGAGGAAGAAGCATAACAAAATGAAGAAAATGCAAGGAGGAGAGAAGATGGGCGAGTCATACACGACTCGTGTATGACTCTCCACGAGTCGTGTATGACTCGAGGGTGAAAGAGTAGCATGGATCAAGGAAAACCGAGACCTACACGACCCGTGTAGGTCCTTACACGAGTCGTGTAAGACCCGTGAGGTTCACTTTAAATGCCTATCTAAATGAATCCTAAGGAAGATTACCCACTAGTAATTAAACTAATAACTAAATGATAAATGAGGACCTAAATCAACTAAAAAGATGCACATTAATCTATCAACTTAAGGTAGTTTTCAAATCATGTAAAGTATCTATGAAAAATTAAATAAAACTGTGACAAAATGAATGCAAAACTTCTAATATGCAAATTCCTGAATGAGATGTAAACAAGATAAAGATATATACAAAACATCATAAAATACTTCCTAAGCTTACTAGAAATGCATGAAAACATGATAAAAATGATTACTTAAGCATGAAGAAAAGCATTGATAATGTAAATTATCAAAATTCTTTTAGTTTTTTAAAAATATTAATAATTACAAAAACAACATTATCCTGAAAAAATAATTATTCTATTTGATATGTATTTTGCAAATAATGTCATCTTATTAACAAAAATTTTGTTCAAACAGATCGAGTTCGAACAATTTTGCCGAGTTCATATCTTTCCGAACCAAGCCTTCATGTGTCATTCCAGTTGACCCTTAGGCAGGCGATCAAACATGGGAAATGGCGAGTGTACATACTCCCTGATAAAGTGCGTTTACAATACAGGTCGTTCTGGTAGCATATGGACCTCTGTCAGCAACACATAGACCCAAAAAACGACATCGTTCTGACCTTTCCCCTCTGTTAAATCGCATCTTCTTGCCTTGCATCCCGAAACTGAAAAAAGAGGGAAGGGAAAAAAGAAAAGAAAAATAAAGAATTCAGAGCTTTTCCTTTTCTTTTTTCAAAAAAAAAAAAAAATTAATCTGGCTCTCTCTCTCTCTCTCTTTCAGTTTCGCCTGTGGTTTGGATAGCTTCAGGTTAATAAATGTTGAAGTAAAAAATCTAAATCCAACGATCCATCTGATTCCCAACCAAACCAACTCGCCACCTCCTTCTTCCCAATTTCCAAAACCTCTGCTCTTTCTAGGGTTCTGCGTGTGTCTATGTTCCTGTTTTATGTTTATTTTCTTGAAAACAATTAAACAAACAGTGAAAAATGATGCTCAAAAATATTTATGGTAGATGATTTAGAGGTCTTTGTGATTAGATTACGAAAAGATCAAGAAGCATTGCGGTGATGATTATTATAATTTGTTGTAACATAAAAGAAAGAATAGTTTATCCCTCAACATGCCTTTCGCGACGCTCGATGACTCTCCTATGTTTCGTAAGCAGGTTCTTTTCTTCTTCCCTTAGCCTTTTTAAGCGAATAATTTCCTTTGTTTTGTGTTTTACTGATTTGTTTCTCTTCTGCTAGATTGATTGTTTGATTGATTGATTTGTCGCTTGTAATAAGCTATAATTGTTGTGATTGTTACTTAAAATGTTTCTTTCTTCTGATTGCTGTTTTTACGAAGGGAAAGTTATTGGAGTTTTTAAGAAATATTTTCATTGTTTAACTGGTTGTATGTAAATGGAAATTCTATTTGGTAATGGTAGGTTGTGATATTTTAGTTGTGAAATTAGAAAACGGATCTGCAATTAAAGAAGGGAGAAACGACAGTATTCCTTTTTACAAATAATTAGGCTTTCATTTCCTAAGAATTTATTTGAGATCTTTTCTTTCACAACAATGACGGCTCTTCTCATATTTACTCATTGCGTCAGTTGTTTTCACACTTGATGTGGGTTCATACATTCGTCATAATCCATACCTTCCTACAAAATTCTTTTATGGCTGTATGGAAATCAGTTGTCCTAGCGGCGCTGCTCCCTTTTTTTAGGGGGACAACAAGATATAATCACTGTTTCCTGTTTTGGTATGTCCAGTTACTACTCCGTAGAAGTTGACTTGTCAAAAGAATGTGCTAAACAATAGCAGTCACGCTATGCTTGCCGGAAATGTTGATTGATTATATGTTTTTTTGTCCTGTTCTTTAGTACAGTGACTTATTATTTTTATTTGGTGAGACAGATACAATCGTTGGAAGAAAGTGCTGAATTGTTAAGGGACAGAAGTTTGAGGTTCTACAAAGGATGTCGAAAATACACGTATGTCCATTTTCTTTCCAATTAAGTATCAATGAGAATGTTTGGTCTACTTATTGCTTTGCTTAGCCTTTTATTTTTTTCCCTTAAATCTGTATGACTGGATTTTCATCAATATGTTTTGCTTATGTTACTTCACATTGTTAAGATCTTACATCAACTTGGTAAAATAGGCTTTAGTGGTTATTATAATGACTTGAGAATCTTCCTTCATGAGACATCTGTTGGAGTGGAGTTAGGGCTGATCAATTTTTTTAACCCCAGTTTGGATGCTGGCCCCCCCTGTAGATTGGCCACTTGGAGATGTCCATTCCTGCAAATTTCGTGCTCAATTATCAGTCTTGGGCAGGAGGGGGCATGCTAAGAACCCACATTGGGTAGGTAAATAGTTTAATTGATTATCATTAATGACTTGGGCAATCCTTCCTATGTGTGATTACTTTTGTAGTTGAGTTAGACCTGATCAAGGATTTTGAGGAACATAAATATAATGAGTACCCCTATGTAGGTTTTTAACTAGTCTCGTTGACATTATATGCCTAACAGCAGCAGCTGGCTTTGTCTTTTGATGTATTTCAATGTCTTTCCTCCTTGTTCACTGCATTTTCTTTCACCATTATGTGGAAGATTTTAAGAGTATGTATTTTGATGGCTTGCAGAGAAGGACTCGGGGAGGCATATGATGAGGACATTGCCTTTGCTAGTGCTCTAGAAATATTTGGTGGAGGGCACAATGATCCAATTGGTGTGGCTTTTGGAGGTAATTTTGTTTGTTTATGGAAGTTATTATCATGAATAATTGCTGATATTTTCTTTTTTTTCCTTTATTTTTATTGGATAAGTAATGTAGATGCGGTAGGCTGTTCTTTTTAACAGATAAAATGGTTAAATTATGCTTGAAAATCTGTTTGATAATGTAGGCCCTGTTATGACTAAATTTACCATAGCCTTGAGGGAAATTGGGACATACAAGGAAGTTCTTCGTTCCCAGGTAATTCTGATGTGTAAAAAGCAATATCATTTTTGGAAATTTGCGTATACTTCTATTGTATTATCAACTGCATTCTGTTGTTTTAGAATCTGTAGCTTAGTTAACCTTGTGTCTATTTTGGCATCATACTTTGCTTTGGGGGAATTCTGATGTAGTTCTCTAACCAGCAAAAGCTTTTCATTCTCTAGATATCTTTTTTGTGGTCTTTTTTTCCTCATTATAACTTGAACAGAAGTGAAATATGTGTTTTGCTTTCTCTAACCATTCTAGCTTAAGCAGAGGAGAAATGCTAGTCGAATCTGTACTTTTTGTTTTACTTGAATAGTCATCATAATTTGCTGTGACAGGTCAAGAACAGGTTTGCACAATGCATGACTTTTTTACACAACTGGTTCTCACTAGTCCTGAGATACTCCTTACTTTTTCAGGTTGAGCACATGCTGAATGACAGATTACTACAGTTTGTCAACATTGATTTGCATGAGGTCAAGGTAATTTTTATTTTTTTATGATATTCTATCTTAAGGGGAGAAAACCTGAGTATCAAGTTTTTGTGAAGGACGCATCCTGCATTGATGTAATTTGGCCGCTTCAAATCTTTGCTATATAGTATATGTTTCTCGGTAGTTGCTTGAGCAAGTAACTTCGATGAATTCCTTCTTGGATATGTATCCATTCTCAAAATACCTTTAACATTTTCAATTATTATGATTGCGTGAGATTTCTAGCTCACAGTTTTTGTTATATCAGCTACTATTGCTGCAACTTTTTTTCCTATAGCCCTCACTCTTTCTGTGTGGGTATTTTCTTGTTCTTGTTTTCTAAAATTCAACTCTTGCATGTTCCTTTTGGTCCATATTTTAAAAGGCCTTGTCTTTGTTTAGGAAGCAAGAAAGCGATTTGACAAGGCTGGCCTTCTCTATGATCAGGTGTGCTCTTTTGTTAGATTGCTTATAATTTTCTGGCTATACTTGATATTGTTTACATTTATGCCAGCATTAAATATTTGGAAGTCATTTTACATGAGAAATCATGACTTCCATTTTGCAAGAAATAGCTAGAATAATATATAAGTTAGTTTTGTTATCACCTTAACTTGTTAAAATGTTATTCATTCATGATTAATGTTATGCATTGTGAAAGCAATCATAATACTGGAACTGGAAATTTATCCTATAACTCCAAAATAACTAATCTTAAATCATCGTCTTAAAAACATGCAAGAAACATTAATATGAATAATTTCTGATATAGTTACACTTGAGTTTGGGATTTCAGATTGCCAAGTTTTGTGTGATCTAGGTTTCTTTTCTCATATATATATATATACACACATATATATGCGCCTGTATGCAATGTGTGTGTGGGGTCAAAGTTTTACATCGTTCAGTTTTCTTGGATTATTTCATTTATTTGAATTAATTTCTGGTTCATAGCTATCAAAAATCAAATTTCATTTCTGAATAACAGAAGCATTTCAAAATGCTGGTTAACTATTCTTTCTCTGCCATAGGCTCGTGAGAAGTTCCTGTCACTGAGAAAGGGTACAAAGACTGATGTGGCTACTATGTTAGAGGAGGTATTGTGAACACTGCTATTTCTTAAACATCACCATTTTATGCTGTATATTAAAGCTATAAACATTTTGGAACGGTGAAGTGGCTCATTTCATAGGTGAAATTAATTTATTTAAAGTCAACTTCAAGAATATTTCTAAATAAAATTATTAAAAAACATTATTAAATTTTCTGAATAATGATGAAGGCATAAAGATGCCCCTAATATTTATCTGAAAGGCATACAAGTCACCATGGTTGGGCTTTAGCATTTGATGGAGGTGATTTTCATTTGGGGTATTTGATTCCAACAGTGAAATATATACATGCTAAAACATTCAGTGCTTGGGCCAAATAAAGAAAAGTAGCTAGTAGTATGACTTTTGATATAAGCATTTGGGACATTTTTTTTGCACCTCTTCCTTTAGAAAACGTGGTATAGAAAAATTTGTAGATCGGCTTCATGCCAATGATCTGCTAGTTCTTGTCCATAATTGTCTATTTCTTTATTTTCTAACAGAGTTTGCTGTATATCAGGAGCTTCATACTGCAAGGGCTGCATTTGAGCAAGCTAGATTCAATCTAGTAAGTGAAATTGCATTGTATACCAGTTTTTCACCATTAATTTCAAATGACATTTCAGATTCAGTGGTAGGTAAGCAAATAATCCACCATTCCTTTTATATATAGGTCACAGCTCTTTCTACAGTTGAAGCAAAAAAGAGGTTTGAATTTTTAGAAGCTGTCAGTGGGACTATGGATGCACATCTTCGTTACTTCAAGCAGGTAGATTGCATGGTTGGATTTCTTTGTCTTTCCATTTTTGCAAATGTATACTCAAAGAAACCTTTTTTCATGTAGGGCTATGAGTTATTGCATCAAATGGAGCCATATATAAATCAGGTATCTTTAAATTTTATGTTACGAAATATGCTATGTCCAGTTAATGTACTTGGGGAATCTGTGCTGCCTCACTCTTTTATATATCCAAAGATAAACTAAATGATATATCATAAGGAAAAAATTAAGTGCCTGGTGGTATTTGGTAAAACCTAAAATTAAGTGCTAAAAAATTAAGTGTTGAAATTTAAATGCTAAATAATACAAATACATAAGTGTTAAATAACTTATAAGCTTTTGATAAATTTAATTGTTATAACGTTATGAGTTTATTGATTTGACTTTTTAATCTTCAACATTAATTTAAATTTATAGTTTATTACCATTCATTAATAATATAGAAGCGGTTTCTATATAAAGTTTTGAAATATAAATAACTCAACATATTAATTAAAAAAATAAGTCAAAATTTTTAACTTATTGTTTTAAGTGCTATTTTGACTTAATTGAATAAGTTGGTCCATATTACATTATCAAACCAATTTGAAATGATTGAATGCTTAAAATATTAATTTAAGTAGGTTAAGCGCTACTTTGTTGTCATATTAACCATATGGTGAATATCATAACAAGGCATGATAAGTTATTTTATAATATTAAATATATATTAGTAAATATAAGTATATTAAATAATAATTAAAATTATATATATATAGTTTTATAATATATATGTATATAATTTATATATATATTTATATATAATAAAAATATATAGTAAATAGAAGTATATGAAAAAAATTTTAATTTCGATTAATTTCTAATAGATTTTATGTAATAGATATAGAATACCTGGGTAAGATTTTGCTTTTGTTGACTCGCTAAATTAAACTTGTTTGTAGGTTTTGACCTATGCTCAGCAATCAAGAGAGAGGTCCAACTACGAGCAGGCAGCTCTCAATGAAAGAATGCAAGAGTACAAAAGGCAAATTGATCGTGAGAGTAGATGGTCGTCAAATGGTTTTAGTGGATCTCCTAATGGGGATGGCATACAAGCCATTGGAAGAAGTTCACATAAAATGATAGAGGCAGTCATGCAATCTGCTGCAAAGGGAAAGGTGCAGAAATAACCTCGCTTTAAAACCATGAGATTTGAATTGATTGTGGATTTTCGATTGATATGATTCTTGAATGTTGATTAAAAAATTTATTCACTAGAGTATCTGGAAGATCTATTCAAATCTGTCTCATAAAAATGTATTTGAAATTTGAAATTTGTAGTTCTAAAATTGCTACTGGGTTTCAGGTTCAAACAATTAGACAAGGTTATTTGTCAAAACGTTCCTCTAGTTTGCGGGGTGACTGGAAAAGACGGTTTTTTGTTCTTGATAGCCGAGGAATGCTGTATTATTATCGCAAACAATGCAGCAAATCATCTGTACGTAGTTTGTTTGAAAAATAAAGTTGACATGTGAAGCTCTCTAGGTTGCTTTTCTTCCATGAAGTTTATCATTATGCTTGATGTGTTTCTAGGGTTCTGGCAGTCAATTGTCTGGGCAAAGGAACAGTTCCGAACTCGGATCTGGACTATTGAGTCGTTGGCTGTCTTCTCATTATCACAGTGGAGTGCATGATGAGAAGTCTGTTGCTCATCACACTGTGAACCTTCTCACATCGACAATCAAGGTTGATGCTGACCAGTCAGATCTGCGGTTTTGCTTTAGGATTATTTCACCAACAAAGAACTACACATTGCAGGTATGATGTAACTTCTGGCTTCAATAATAGAGTTTAGGTGTTGCAAAAATATAATTGCCATGATTGGTTCTTCTGGTGGTAAATGAACAGATGGTATGGAGTTCAGTTTTAGCAATGGATCCTTGATAATATTTATTCATACTTTTCTGTGCAGGCAGAGAGTGCGCTAGATCAAATGGATTGGATTGAGAAAATAACAGGGGTTATTGCTTCCCTACTCAGCTCTCAGGCTCCTGAAAGGGTACATTTCAAAAGCATTTCAATCATTATTGGACCTTAAGTCACCCATCATTTTGATGGTTTTGCTTAAATTAAATTTCAGTGTCTTAGTGCAAGTCCTATGGGAAGCGGTCATCATAGGTCTGCTAGTGAGAGCAGCTCCCTTGAAAGTGCAGACTATGATCACTCTGCTGTTGATGAATTTTCGTCTGAGAGGAGCATTGCTGGTGGTCATCATGAACGATCATCAAGAATCCCACAACAGCAACGATCTGTTGCCGAGAAACCAATTGATGTTTTGCGGAAAGTATGTGGAAATGATAGATGTGCTGATTGTGGTGCCCCAGAGCCAGATTGGGCATCCCTAAACCTTGGTGTTCTCATTTGCATCGAGTGTTCTGGTGTTCACCGCAACCTTGGTGTGCACATTTCAAAGGTAAGTCGCTGAATTTAACGCTCCCCACTTGCCATTACTTTGTCTTCCGTGTGAGCCCTTATTTTGAGCAGTTCCATTGACCTCTGAACTGTGCTCATATCTTTTCAAGTGTGGTAAACACCAGGTGGAGAATGATTATCAGCCAACTATGCAAAAGCCACATAGCAGTTATAATCGTTCATTGAATTTATTGTGTAGTATAGCCAAATGATATTTGCTAGGTTATCACCATTTACATTCACTGCTATCTGTATATTAACATGATCATTGCTTATGTGAACATATATGGACAAAAGTTTCCAAGTTGATGTCGAACTAAGCAAGCTTCATTATGTAGATTAGCATGATAGTATTTTTTGAATTCATTAAATTTGCATTTTTAGACTGAAAATAATCAAGCAGGATGGGTACTGAGAACACTAGATCCCAAGTGTTATATAATGATATTTTCACTACCTGTTCTCCTGTGCAGCTCTTATTGTTGTCCTGAATTTAATTGCAGGTAAGATCCCTCACACTTGATGTCAAAGCGTGGGAGCCTTCTGTTATAAGCATGTTTCAGTCTCTAGGAAATGCCTTTGCTAACTCAGTGTGGGAGGAGCTATTGCAATCAAGAAGTGCCTTTCAGATTGATCTCATTTCTGCGAGGTAAAGGATCTCTTTTTGTCCAAATAAAGTTTGCCATTATCACCAGTTGAATGCCGTTGATTTGATTAGTTGTTGCTAACGTTACTTATATTATGGTGGTGAAGCTCATATAAGTCTGATAAATCACAGCTGCATTTTATCAGCAAACCGAGTCCTGCAGATTCCATATCAGTAAAGGAGAAGTTTATTCATGCAAAGGTACAATTCTATGTGACCTGCAGCTGACTTTGACTTCTACGTTGTCAATTTGGTCAAATGTGGTTGCTTCTGGTTTTAATTGGATATTAGGCATCTGATGAACCAGTGTATGCTTCTCATCTTCACTATTTTTTTCTTTTTACTACAATGGAAATCTTCACACCATTTCTGGCATTTTTATCTTTTCCCCCATATTAACCGACCTTCCTCCTGCCTTTTTTCCTTACTGTTTAACTGGCCACCAAGATAGAAACACTGAATATCATGTAGGGTTTCCCTTTTGAATGACTGCAATAAAGATCTGTTTTACTATTATTATTTTGAGATTATTTTTGGGGCTAAAATTATGTTGTTTTTTCTCCTCAGTATGCAGAAAAGCTGTTTATTCGCCGGCCAAGGGATAGGCAATGTCCTCAATCTGTGTCACAACAGATATGGCAAGCTGTTCGTGCCAATGACAAGAAATCTGTTTACCGTCTTATTGTTAATCATGAAGCAGATGTCGATGCCTTGTTTGAGCAAGCATCTTGTAGCTCTTCTCTAACCCTTGCTAAAGTGATGCTACTCCAAGAGCATACAGGTCTTGAACACTGCTCTAGCTGCTCAACAGGGAATTCATTGGACAGATCTTCTACTAGCTCTCTGAATCTGATGGGCTCTAGTGATGGCCAGATTTTGGAGGATCTAGACGGTTGTTCATTACTTCACCTTGCTTGTGAAACTGCAGATATTGGCATGTTAGAACTCTTACTGCAGTATGGTGCAAATATAAATGCAACTGATGCAAGAGGTCAGACTCCACTTCACCGTTGTATAGTCCGAGGTCGAGCTGCAATGGCAAAATTACTCCTTTCAAGGTGATTTACTAGTTTTTACAGTCTAGGTTGCTCTCCGTGCATAAGATGGTTTTCTGGTGCATATTTATGTGTCATTTATTTATCTATATTAACTAGGATGGACAAATTATAATTTACTGAAAAATGTAAATCAAGTACAGATTCACAAATAAATACAACATGTCTTTTATGTTATAAAATTAAAATAAAGATGACCTGAATCATGTCTTAAAATCATAGGATATATACGAGAAAAGTTGCTGCAACATTTATATGTGGTTAACATCCAAAGCAAATGAATAGGCATGAAATGAGAATAATTTTAGTGCAGACGAAATGATAATTGATAAACTCTTATAGATATTATAACAATAATTTCTTGTATACATTAAGTATAAAGCTATTAAGTTTTTCATTTAATGAAATATATTATGTATAATTAAAATATAATTAAATAATCTTCTTATTTAAATAAAAAATTGTTGATATGTTACACATGATGATAAAGAGATTACATGGCATACTTTTAGAGAATAAGACCCTAAATTACGTGTCTGTAGATCCTCTCATCCTCGCAACAAGATTTTATTTCACCAGGGATGTAGAGACACAATTGAATATAAAGGAGATGTTAATTTCATTGACATGCTTTCTCAAGGGTCTCGATGCATTTTGCAGGGGAGCAGATTCAAAGGCTGTGAATGGCGAAGGGAAAACCCCCTTTGAGGTTGCAAGGGATACAAATTTTGTCGAAAATGATGTTCTTACTTTATTATCAGACTGCAATGGGTAAAGAAGAAGAAACAAAGCGAAGGCCAAGCAGGGTAGTTGAATGAATATCGGGAAAGGTGTTTGCTTATTCTGTAAGTATATTTTTACAAGTTGAAGAGGTGTTTGAAGGAGTGGTTGGCATGCATACTATCTCCTATCCGAGTGAGTCTGGCGTTTAATGTGATGTGGTTTTTGCTTGGTTTTGGATGATAAAGCTGCGAGGATTTAGTCTAGGGCATTGTGTATTTGTACATTATTTTCGTTTTTAGTGAAGGTGTTCTTGTGATTGCTGCTCTGCTGCAAATCTTTTTGATGCATTTGATTGGGAGATAAGGGAACTTCTAGATGCAGTATGTTTTATTTGTCGTAGTTCTAAAATGCACTTCCAACAGCAAATCTATAAAATTAAGATTAGAGATGATATGGGTTTAATTATAATGTTGTGGCAACAATGTGTCGCCATTTGGCAGACAGATTTGTCAAAGCACCGTCTATCAGGTCAACTAGTGCATGAGTTACCGTAAATAGTAGTGGGGGGGGGGGGGGGGGGGGGGGGGGGGGGGGGGGGGGGGGGGGGGGGGGGGGGGGGGGGGGGGGGGGGGGGGGGTGGGGTATAGTGTCATGATAGATGTGTATTGGTGGA
>CANYBF010793362.1:0-13453 GCA_948192965.1 Dalechampia spathulata
AGTAAACATGAATGTCATGATATGTATATTTACTATAAGCAATAGCAAGATCTACTCATAGTTGTATAACTTAATACCATTTATTGCATCATCATCATTTATTCATGAACAATGTATTTTTATGAGAATGTATTTATGTTATGCATTATCCCTCATATATGTACTTTAAACATTTCACCATTTCATTTATATGTGCATGTACCGGGTCTTTCATATCATAACTTGCTTATGGTTCAATAAACCGGAACCCATTTCTCATTCATTATCTTTCTCTTTTATTTTGTTGCTTTCTATATCATTTTCCTTTTCATTTAATTCCCATAGGAAATATATCATATTCCCGGTATATCTCATTTAACATTTTTCTTATATTTGTTGATTTTCCTCCTTCCTTATTTCTCCATGTTGTGTTATGCCATGTTCATGCTTAATGCATTATGTATATGACATTATTAATGAATAATTAATAACATATCTTAATTAATTATGTAATGCTATTGCATTACCATACCATTGTCCCTTTGACCATTAAATGATCTGGAGCTTCCAATTAAACTGGCACAGACCTGGGATGTCCTTCCCTTTGTTTAATTCCTTTGTTGATACGTGAAGATTATCCACAGAATTACCTAATCATAATGTAATGTTTGTCTTAAATTAATAATTAATATTCCACATAAATCATTCATTACTTCATGTTTGTAAATCATATACCACTATATTAACCAATCACATATCAGTGATAATCATTCATCTTATCACAACATTATTTATGAAATCATATAAATATTTACAATTGCATCTATTGGTTCATTTATCCAAATTAATTATCATATAAAATTTCAATCTTAACATATTTAATATCTACTTAAGAATAACATAATACTACTGAAAACTGTACTCATTTAACCATCATTATCATATTATATAACCTCTTCATAACATCAATTAGCATATTTAATCATAATCCTATAACCATTTAAATTTATTAAAATCCTTAATAAAACCCCATCATAAAACATTTTTGTTATTTAGTCTAAACAGTGACATCTTATGTGATTCCATCATTATTTTATTTCTGATTTAATTACATAACTAATTTTGATTAAACAATGATATTATAATACTTATTACTTAAACAGTTATCATAATTTGTAATATTTTATCATCATATACTGTCTGATTATCTCACCCATTTTATACTACTGTTTATTAATCATTTAATATCTCAATAGTTAACAGCTGACATGTTACTATTAATCATCTTATTACTTATCATTTAATCTTAATCAGACTCTAAATATTAATCATGCCTATATTCTGTTAGGAATAGTTACTGTCAAATACAGAGTATTAAAGCAGTAAATATCAATAATTATTTAATCAGTATTTAAACTTATTAAACTTCTCAGTAATCATTTTTCATAACATTGTCTTATAACTAGTTAACAATTTAAATAGTAACATTACTTAATTATAATTCTATTATTTATACTTAATCACACCCAATATTATTTAATATGACCATATATCACTTCCTTCAGTATATTCATATAACATGCTATATGCCATAACATCCTCAATATCCACTACTTAAGTATAATCATATATCAATTCTTCACTAAATCAATTTCAGATTATATTTTATTTATCCTTAAGTACAACCATTTATCCTTATCTTATTAATTAAGATATCCATTATAATCATACAAGTGTGAACATCTTAAAAATCATGTGTTTATGAACTCATACTTCACTGTTATATCTAATTATGTTCTTAATTAAAATCTTACTTAAAGTCATATCATACCACTTAATTATTAATTTATTAAACTTCTTAAAATCACTTAAAATCACTTAACATACTCAAATAATTGATCATTTAAGTCTATATAAGTATCAAAGTCATATACTTCATTCGAATTCCTTTAATAACACTTATCATACTTAAAAATTTTTAGATTATAATTCTCTCAAGCTTTAAAATACACTTAAGGTCATAGTTTATTTTAACCTCAAATTAAGTCAATTTACTTGACCTTAATTAAACCAATTGATACTATTTACTTATGACTTCATTAAACCTTCCAATTATACTTAATATGCTCATTTTTGTACCCATTTAAATCCTTAAAATCTTTATGGTCGTATGCTCCCCTTTTTGTCCATTTAACATCTTAAAATCATATCCTAAGTCAAATTTCCATTAATCATGTTTTATACTAATACTCTTTCATTATAAGACTTATATCTCTCTTTAGTTCTTAACTTAAATAATTAATCATACTTAACATAATCAATTTTCCATAGTTTTTAAATTCTATATACTTAAAATGAAGATTAAGCCTTAAATAATCATATTAACTTATCTTAAGCTTAGATTTCATCATCTTCTTTTTTATTAACCTTCTATTTTTAGTAAATCTCTTTAAAATCATGTTTTAGACTTACCAACAATTAGAAATATTGCTTGAATGATTTGGCTAAAAGAAAAACCATAAGACACACACACCCATATAACCACTAATCACTTTATTCATGCCCTTTTACATCATTAACCACTTTAACCATCAAATCACCAACTAAAAATAACATAAAACATTATGCCAAACCATAAAAACTCATTTAATACACAAATTAGTATATCTATAGCTACTTCATACTCACCAAGGCTCACTTTTAGCCGAACAATCAAAAATCCTAACTTAAACTTGGTTTTCCCCTTGATTTGCTATGGATTTGAATGAACCTTCTTCTTTTGATTTCCTTTAAGTTGATCTACAACTTAAATCAACATGCATGTACCTTAGAAGTTAGATCAAGCAAGAATAAAATTAGACATCAACAAAGTTTCAGTTTCCTTTAGAAAAACGCATAGATTTCAATGATTTTTCAACTTACTCTTAAAGATCTTACAAGAAAGGTTTTGATCACCTCTTCCAAAAATGAAAAGAAGAAAGATATTCTACCAAACTTGTATAATATAGCAAGATCTAGCTTGAGACTTGAAAACCAAAGCCAAAAGAAGAAGAAGGCTTGCGGTTTTAATGCTTAAATGAAGATATACATGTGCACTCTTCTTAAACAAGTAGGAAATGGAGTCATCTTCATCAAAACTTCATCTAAACACATAAATCTTCCATTATACTTGAAGTTTGAAGTGGAGTTGATAAGAGAAAGGTATGGTTTGTATTGGTTTTAAAGAAAGAAGAAGATAAGATATGAAAATGAAGTTAAGAAATGAAAGAAAGATGAAAATGAATGGAGAGAATGGAGATAAGGTGTTGGCCAAGAGTGGAAGGAGGTATGAAGGAGTGGAATTAAGTTCCACAAAGAAATAAAATTCATTTGAAATGAGTTCTATTTGGAAAAATTCCCATATTAGTCCCTATACACCTCCAAAACTATATTTTAGCCCCTAATACGTATAATTATATATATATAATTTAAATTCCACCAATCAACACTCATATGCATGTATTTTATACTCTATACATACCCTAATTCACCTTGTTTTATATTAAAAACCCCTTCATCTTTTTCCACTAACTCCAAAATACCAATATTTTAATTTCTTTCTCCATCCACTAACACAATTTCCAAACCCACTAACACCATTTCCAATCCCACTTCTAATTTAATATACTAATTCAAATATATTTTAACTTATTCTATTTTCAATCTTATATTCTATTTATCTATTTACATAACATTAATTTATTCATCATTCATTTATGATATCATCTTACCACTTAATGATATCATTAATAAAAATTCTAATTATACTTTTCTAATATCTACATATTATTATATTCTTTTATTAATACCTTATTAATACATAATTACTCCTTCTCTAATACATTAAGATCATAATTAGGCTCATTTACGTACATCATGTTTACATCATCAACACTCAATTATGACATCATAAATAATTCCAAATCTTATTTAACTATATTTTCATATTAGTTAACTTAAGTTAAAACAATCATCTTAAGCATACTTACTTAATCATATCAAGGGTTCTTAATATCAAAATCATCAATTAACCATCGTTCAGTGGTTTCGTTTAAGGGTTTTGTCAGAAATTTCAAATTTCAACATTAGAGCTATAAACTCTAATCTCATCATATACTTATCATCATTAGCATAATTTCATATCATTTTCATACTAATAACATATAAAACAAGACATTTTAATCAATTCATGAATGCATAGTGGGTGCTCAATTGAGGATGTGACATTATTTGCACATAAATACTAAGCTTTTCCTAACTTAATCAATTCATGACTGCATTTGTTTTACTGCTCTTTTAAATATGCTTGTAATCTTATAATGATCATATTTTTGATTTTGTCCCTTGTAATATTTTTAAAAGGAATTTATGCTTGAGTCTTCAAAAAGTGTTTTATACTTTTGATACAGTTTCCTTTTCGCTTGTTCTTCATTTGTAGCATGAAATCCTCTATTCTTATGTATCTGTGACTAATGTCCTTCCAACTAACTAGCCATATGACGATTCTTTGCAGTTGAACTGCTTCTGATACCTAACTAGATTACTCATATCTTAGCTACTCTTTACTGCATTGTAATTGCATATTTATTTCCACCTTTTTGCATATACCTGTTCATGTGCTTAATAACTTGCTACATTGCTTGATGCCTTTAATATGACATTACCCTACATCAAAATTAACCACTAATAGACCTAACAACACTTTAACTTTTCATTTATCAATATTTGTCTACCTACACTTGAAAATTCATATGAATTCCAAATGCATAACTACCATGCATGTCCTATGTGAAAATCACCTAAAGAACATATCCATGAAGCTTGTCTACTAATAAATAAAAATTCAGTTGTATGAATCACATTTTTGTTACATGGGTATACAAAGTCAACAGCAATGGAGTTAATAATGTGCCAAATGATATAGGAGATAAGGTAAAACATTTTTAGGAAATGGAACTTTAAAACAAAATAAAACATTGCATCAGAATATTAAACAACAAAAGCACCAAGTGATAGACATATACCAAAGCACCCATACATCTATGTCAATGTAAGGTGATAGCACTTACGAATTAACTTAACAAATAAAACCAAAACATAAACTAATCTAATTAAATAAAATGACTATACCATCCTCATGGCTTCCCAGACATAAAGGTTAAAGAACATTTAGTTCCAAAGAAAGATAAGGCATTAAACAGCTCAAAACTTAAATTAAAATTAACATAGAATCCATGAAGGCCAATATTAAATAAGAAATTAAACTCTAATAAAATCTTATGCCACCAACAATAAACCGCACAAATTGCATATGCACAACATTAATACTCACAAATCATTAAGCACATAGGCTAAGCATACCACAAGATAAATTTTTAGAGATAAAAAACATTCTAAAAATAAAAGAAAAATGTTAAAACAAATCTAATCCTAACTAATACCTAAGGAAAACTTAGAGTAAACCAAACTATTAAAATCCTTTAGTTTAACAATATGGTAAAAATTCAAAAGAAAATCCAAACCAACCAAACTTAGTCAAACGTGAGGAATAAACATTCCACACCTTTCGCTAGACGCAAAACAACATAAAATCTTGAGGAAATTAAAAATATAAACATTAAAAATCCTTTATTTCAAAACTTGAATAGCTTTACAGACTAATTTTAAATTTGAACACATTGTAAATAAGTTAAAAATAAAGATTTAATCTTTAAAACCTAAGCATCCTAAATGACTACCATAACTTAATTTAATTAAATGCATAAAATCTAAAAATAAAAGAAAAATGTAACATAAATTTAAAATTAAACACAAAACTACACGATAAGAAGAAGTAATAAAAATCAAACTAAAACCCATCAATATTGGCCAAATCTAAAAATATACTTAGAGCAATACCACTAAGGATCTCATACAAAACCTAACAAACCTTAAGCGTAAACAAAAAGATCCTTAAGACTACATACCTCTTCATACACAAGCTTGTTTGCACAATACCTTTTGAGCTGTTACAATTGCTGTATATTAATTACTTTGAAATGTCTCATTATTATTTATCTAAGCATCTTTCTTTCATTTTTCCTCAGCTATGACATCTAGTTCATCTCCCTAGCAACCTGTTTAACTTAATATTGACCCAACTCCATAGGTAATTCTTTCATAGTATGAGATGGACTGAGAAAAACTACATTTACACTAAAAACCATAAATTCTACAGGAATTTATGTAGACCCTTCGAGTATCAAAACAACATTTCCCTCCTGTTAATCTTGCACAAGCTAGCCTTTTGGAGGTACCTTTAAAACTTTATTTTTCTTTTTGTTTATGTAGCAGATTTGGATTGTTAAACTAAACAAACTGACTCGTAGATGTTAAAGCATTGACTCCTTACTAACTTCACACTACCTAATCCTTCTCCTCCATCCAACATTGTTTTTCTGTAAGCACCAAACTTATCATTGTGTCTATATACCCTTTGTATTCTTACATTATATCCTATATTTTTGTTTTGACTTTCGAAGACTGACGAAGACTACTTAACCCCTTCATACACAGGGGATGATCGAAAGCTCACTGTCGGTCCTCTCCCATTCTCAAACCAATTTAATGTCTATGTTTTAGTCAGCCTGCCTTTACTAGGAACAATCTTCTCTAAGATATGTTCTATCAAGAAACCCTGGCCCTGATGTAGTGATGAATGGCTTCAATGGATTGCCTGATTAAGGCCCCGCTATGTTCATGATTGGGTT
This sequence comes from Dalechampia spathulata, assembly GCA_948192965.1. Classification (NCBI taxonomy): domain Eukaryota; kingdom Viridiplantae; phylum Streptophyta; class Magnoliopsida; order Malpighiales; family Euphorbiaceae; genus Dalechampia; species Dalechampia spathulata. Next base: position 6,768 of record CANYBF010793362.1, read on the forward strand.
TGAATGGGAATTCTAGAGTTAGTAGAGTTGTCTACCCATGCCATTGAATTGGAAGAAGACTTAATCAAAACACTGCTTCACTTATGGAACCCCGATATTAACTCCTTTTTATTCCCATTTGGCTATATCTCCATAACACTTAAAGATGTGTTTATGATCATTGGTCTGCCTATTTTGGGAGATGAATGCTTTGCTCTGATCAAATCTACCAAGCATCGTTGTTAAATCTATAAAGGATACTTCTTACTCATCCATGATTAAGAATCGATCATGTAGGAATAGACCCCCTATAGTAAAAGAGCACACTTATTTCTTATGGGTTCTGCTGTGTAGGTACAACACTCTCTAATTCTTTGCTACTATCTCTTTTTTGCTTATTATGACTTATCCATCCATGTTGTTTTTTCCAGGTACCTTTTCTACCCAAGTAGTGGCAAGCCAAGTGTTAAATACTTGAACCTGGCTCATGCACAACTATTAGTTCTAATTTTACACTTGGCTCTATCTTTCTTGGGGTATTATATCAAAATCTCACGAAATGCTCTTCCAACTCTGATGCCCTCTATTGTAGTTATGTCTGGTTTTTACAACTATGGAGTCATGCTTATTTCCTTGAGCTTAGTATTTCCAGCTCTTGTGTAATGGGTCCTATTGCTTCATGCTTGATTTAACAAAGATGGAAAATGACTTCATCAAAGATGTTCTCTTTCTTTTACAACATAAGCACCTGTACATTAGCATAATTATTTGTATTTGGGAATGATCTAATTGCTCCCTTTTGGCTTAGCATCTTTTCTGATGATATGGACACTTTCCTGGATATTAGCAAGAGGATTATTCTAGCTTACACCAGGAATCGAGTATTTCTGATAGGTGGAGCTAATGCTTTTTCCCACCACTTGTGCATATCTTATAGGGCATTTTCTCTATATAGAGCAAACAGTTTAGTCGTAAACAAGCTATTCCTACTATCAACCATAATAGTGTGACAGCAAATTTAGAAGTAAGTGGAAACACTTTTGAAACTTTAATTAAGCAGCTTTATCCTCTCCAATGCTATCTTTTCCCTGTGGATGCTAAAGCTACATATGCATTTGAGGATTGGTGGACCAGAGAAGCACTGCCTCTCTTTTATCATCTCAACCTGCCATCAGATATCCCTTTGAATTCCTTTGATTACTACTCTCCAGATATGTCATCCTAATTTTATGAACTTATCTTTGAGTTACAATATAGGTCAAGGAAAATGGCCTGCCTCTAGCTCAACCACTCCTTCTAAAAAAAATAGAGGTTAACTCCTAAGTCTTTGCACCTCCCTGTAGACATTCTAACCGCATTCCTTTACTTTCCAAGCCTAAGCACCGAGATGATAGTGAAGATGATCCTATAGATTTATCCAAAAGTGTATCAAGTGAAGAGGAGCTAGAAGAACCGAATGGAGAGGAGCTTCAAGAAGCTAGTGGTAAAAACAACTCCCCTTTTTTATCTTATCTCATTTTATTACTAACTTTGAACTTTGGTAGGGGATGCTAATGGCTTTAGTGATGCTGGATTAACTCCATTCTCTACCTTTGCAAATGTTGTTGTTCATCCTCGAGGTAAGAATTCCCCTTGATATACTCACTTCATACCTTAGTTCAAGCTTTTAATTTTGTGACTATGTATAGATATGGAAGACCCCTGTTTTGGCTCAAAACCTAATAAGAGTAACTCTATTCCTTCAGTAAGTTTCTCTATCCCTATTTACTCTTTACCCATATTTACATTTGACACATCTAGTGACATATTTGATTTACATCCAGGATATTGTTGATATTCATTCTTATTTGATGGTGACTCCAATTGAAACAATGAACTTTGACTTTCTAGCTGAGTCACCTTTTGAAGTTTTAGAAGCAAGCCTTGCTCCAAGTCAAGTAGATATGGATGCCGCTCGTGTAACCCTTTTAGTGACATTGTCCTTGGACATCACCTTGCTAAGCGAAAACCAACAACATGGTTTGATTTCTACTTTTGCCTATCTTATCTCAGTTACCGAGACTATTACTGCCCGAGAATAATTGACTACCTTGAAGGCTAAAGTTGTAGAGCTTTTCTATAAATAAGTTGAGTCCAACCAATCAAATCAACACCTTTCAACCATATTATAACATTTCAAAACTCAACATAAAAAATGTAAAGATAGTGTAGCAGACTGGAAAGAGCAAGCCGAGCAAGTAGAGTCCTCTACAAAAAAACTGGAAGAAACAAAGAAGGAAATAAAGGAGTTGTAAGCCTAAATTACTAATCTCAAGTCTCGACAGTAACAGTTGATTGCCACAGGTCTTGCTTTAAAGACTAGATATGAGCAAACTAGGGAACAAGTCCATTCCTTTCAAGAATTTTTACAGAATCATGCAAAGACTATCACTACCCTTCATAGGGAACAAGAACAGGTTTGTGCTGATGTGGCCCTAACTCAAACCAATTGGAAGGAATTGAAATACAAATATAGATCTAAGTTCCAAGGTTCTACTTAGTATTTTCCTCCTTAGTCTTATCATTCCTTTGTATGAACTATAACTTTTGATTTTGTGAACTTGTAATTTGGTTTTACCTTTGTATGGACATGATTTAGTTGATGTTATTCTATCATTTCCTTTTTTAAAAATTGGTATTGGTCATATGGTATTTGTCATAAATTTGCTCTTAACATGTTTTGATCTTTAGAAGTATCCATCTTCATCTTATAAGTCCACCTATCCCAGTTGATTTATATACGACCAATATTACAAACATGCAAAACTAACTTTACCTCCATGATTCCTGATTTTGCTAGGATCGATCCCAATCTTTACATGAAGCACTTGAATTACCTGCCATACAGGTGCACTATTTCCACACTTTCACTTGCATTTCATACCATCATTATTATTATGGCAACCATCTACATTCTACATTTGCATAGCTAATGATCATGTGTATGATACCAATTTTAGCTCTTGAATGCATTTTACACTTCAGTCACTATAGTAATAGCCATGTGCATTTGCATTATGCTTGGTCAATGATCATGTATGTGATGTTAATTCTGGCTTTCACTAACCATTCCACACAAGCACTCTAACCATAAGAACTATGATGTATTTGCATAAACTCACTTACCAGGTTTGCATTACTTGAGAGACTAGCATTGAGGTATGGCCTCTTCCCCCCTATTGTTGAAACTGTGCTAGGATTGTGATTTGTCTTGTTGTCTCTCTCTTTGTAAAACCTTCTTATTTTTATTGGAATTTTATTGTAATGGCTTTTATTGATGCAAAACTAATTATAAAATAAAGAAATAAGTGGCCCTAAGGCCAACTTCATTACCATATTACTTAGTTATATTGGCTTATAAAGGCAACCTACATAACTATAATAGTGGCTATATAGCCTACCTAATATTTACATCTATAACATGTACATCAAAAACATAAAAGCTAGAAAAATATAAAAAAAATTAGTAAAGCATAACTAACTTACAGCCATGTATTTGGCCTAGTACTATTCATTCATCAGACTTTCGTGAGAATTCCCATAAAGTGGGATGATACTTCTTTAAGTATCTTCCATTGATGTACCTCTTATGAGGTATTCCTTCCAAGCTAGCTAAACAATAGGCATTCCCTTTCAATACTTGATGGATTTTAAAAGAGCCTTCCTAATTAGGCGACCACTTACTATATTCTCAATCCTTCATCCCCAATGGCAAGATAACATTCCAAACTAGCTCACCCTCCATAAATTGTTTCTTTTGAATCCTTTTATTATAAGTCCTGGCAACCTTCTTCTTTTGAGCCAACATGCTATTATAAGCCTGAATCCTCTCTTCATCAGTATTCTATAACTCTATTAGCATGGCTTTTGTATATTCCGCCAAACTCAAGCCACTCTGCCTGGCCACCCTTAACGAGGCACCACTACCTTTAAAGGTAAGATAGCATTGTGATTATACATTAAAGCAAAAGGGGTAACACCTGTTGTGCTTCTTTTCAAGGTACGATATGCCCTTAGAGTTTTTGATAAAATCCTATACCAATCTCTTGGGTTTTCTTCCAGCATCTTCTCCAAAAGTCCAATGAAAATTTTGTTTGATGCCTCAGCCTGCTCATTGGCCTGAGCATAGTGAGGCATTGAATTGATCAATTTAATTTTGTAGTCCTCAGCAAAACCATGCATCTCTTCTCCAGTGAACATTTTTCCTTAATCTGTAATGATGGTCTACAAAATCCTAAATCGATGGATCAGGTTTTCTTTGATAAATTGAATTATATCCTTTTGCTCCACCTTTTTCATGGGTATGGATTCTACCTACTTGCTGAAATAGTCAGTAGCCACAATAACGAATGAATGTCCTTTGGATGAAGCAGGGTGAATTTTACCGATTAAATCCCTGGCCCAACCCCTAAAAGGCCATGGTTTCACAATTAAAAATCGTTCATCAGCTAGAACTCTTTGAACATTTCCATACTTCTGGCACTGAACACAACCTTTAGCATAAGAAATACAATATTTCAAGATTGTTGGCCAAAAGTAGCCATGTCTTCTGATCAGCCATCTCATTTTGACTCCAGCTTGGTGAGCTCCATAAACACCTTCATGCACCTATTTCATGACCTTCATGGCCTCAGGAAAGGCCAGACATCTCAAACGCAGGCCATCAAAACCCTTCCTATAGAGCTCACCTTCTAGCAAAACATAATTCAGGGCCTGCGCCTTCACCTTATAAGAGAATTTCTTCCCTAGATTAATTAAATACTTGATGAACTCAGCTCTTTAGTCTTCAGCTAGATTAAACTCAACATTCAAACTCTCTACCAAGATCCCCAGTTTTGAAATGGATGGGTGTTGCCTTTTCTCTACAACAATAAATCAATGAGTGAGTTCATGAAGCCAATTATTCTAATTCATCAGCTTCCCAATTAGACTCCCTTGGGATATGCATGAATGAAACCTCCTCAAATTGTTCAAGCAGTTGCATAGCTGCTATAAAATAGGCTATGAGTGACAGGCTACTACATTTGTATTTTCCAGAGAGCTGCTTCAAAACTAATTAAGAATCTCTAATAACTTATACCTCTTTAGCTCCTAATTCCAACAAGATTTCCAACCTAATTACCAGAGCTTCATACTCTGCCTGGTTATTGGTGCAATCAAACTCCATATTGAAAGATAGGGTTGTCTTTATCCCTTTTGGGGAAGTAATCACCACTCCTACTCCCGCGTTGCTCTCCATGCTTGAACCATCATCAAACTTCAGAACCCATGGCTGTTTATAAACATCAAAGACTAGAAGTTCATAAACATCACTCTGCAAATCAGTAGATGGATGATCAGCTAGGAAGTTAGCTAATGCCTGTTTCTTTACCAATTTTTGGGGATAATATATAAGAGTGAATTCTGCCAATGCCAACACCATTTTCCAACTCTTCCAATTATCAATGGCCTATTTAACATATACTTGATCAAATTAGTAGGGGATATCACATACACATGACTATTGATCAAGTAGTGGCGCAGCTTAGTACATGCAAAAAATAAAGCTAAACACAACCTCTCAATCAATGAATATTTCCTTTCGTTCATGGTCAGGATCTTGTTAAGATAATAAATCACCTATTTGTGACCCATAAAATTATCTTAGGCTAGAAGACAACCCATGAATTCACTTGCGGTAGAAATATACAATTTTAAAAGGATACCTAACCTCGGAGGAACTATCACTAGGGGATTAGAGAGATACTCTTTTATTATCATATCCCCATTTTTGGCATACACTGTTATGATATACGTATGTGGTGCTATGCTTTATACATGTTAAATTAGGATGATGATGTGGATTTTTATATGAATTATGCATGCAATGATAAATAAATGATATATTTTATGATATATGATTTTATGGTGAAATGATAGGAATTTTACAAGACCACTGAAAAATGATTGATTGTACTTATTGATATGATAATTAAATATACGTATCGTCAAAATGATAATTTAACAATTTGAAGTTGATAATAATTCAAAGGATATGTCACCGATAATAATTGATAAAAATAATATCGAGTACGCTTAAAATATTTAAGCATCATTAATCAGGATAATTAACAGATTGTATAATAAATCGATCATGCAAATTAATCATATTAAATAAGATACGTAAATTATTTCATACGTATATGAATTATACATATAAGTATAGGAGAATTAATATGAATTGTAAAATATTAAGAATGAACATAATTTCATAATATTGTATAATTAAATACAAGTACTAGTAATTTATATGAATGAAATATATACATATATACGAGTGTATATATGAAATGGAATAATTAAATGCATATGAATTCATAATTAAATTATGAGATATTAATAATATACATAATTAATAATTATGTATAATTATTGATTGTATAATAAGTACATACGTATAAATTACATGTATATAATACGAATGAAAATACCATTTGGTATTTATGAAAAATATTTAATTAATATAATTTATGGATAATATAGATGATATTATTATATTGGAAGTGGATTGATGATGTAGGATATTGGAGTATAAATTTAAGTGAAAAAGAAAATGAATTATGAAGATATTATGATTATTTTAATAGAAAATAAGAAATAAATAAATAATGGAATATTGGATTATTGAA
>CANYBF010793559.1:0-23818 GCA_948192965.1 Dalechampia spathulata
TATTTCTTATCAATATTGATTCTTTTGCTATTTTCATAATATGCTATCCTTATATACTTTATCACACTTCTTTCTCAATACAAAATTATGTTACCCAAAGGAGTAGCCTATTTTCCTTAAGTCTTTTAACCAATCAAATAACCTTAAAATAAATAATCATTATATCATTGGAAACTAGACTCAAATATCTTTCCAACAATATGTTACACATCCCCAAACTCATTCAATAAGGCCTTCAACTATAATTCAAATGACATTCAGAGTAGAACACTTCAACAAAACACAAAATCATGTTGCCCTCTATGACCTTTGCTCATTGTTCAACCTTTTTACCTAAGTAAATGACCTTAAATTTTAATTATTCCTAAACCATTAGAAACTAGACTCAAAGATCTTTCCAACGGTATATTACACGTTCAAAAACTCATCCGATAAGGTCCCCAAATGTTGCTTTCAAAATGACCTATCGAATGCTGAAAGTTACTGTCACGATCATGATTTCAATGTCACGATCGTGACTTCAAGCAGAAATTTCACAAAACCTTCTATCACGATCGTGACTTCAATGTCACAATCATGGCCGAGAGTTCCACAGGTAGCAGAAACTCGATCTAAACACCTCCAAACACCTCCAAATGATTTCCCAAACATCCTAATTTATTACCAAACTTTAAACATCATTAAAACACTTACAAACCTTACTCAAAACATCAATTTAACACCATTTAAAGTTCAATCATCAATCAAATACAATTAATCACTCACAACACATTATAAGCTTGCTTCTTCCATAACACCCAATAAATTAATTCAGTTTCTTTATACCCATTTCCAATCAATTTCAAACTTAACTTAACATAGTCAAGAACTCAAATCATCTTCCATAAACCATGTCTTTCCTCCACAAAACCACAAGAAAACAACTCAAAAGAAAGAAATATATATATGAATTAAAGAAGAGAAACAACAAAATCTTCAATTGTCACTTACCTTTACCTAGATTTCAACCCTTGCAGATCTAGCACAAACCTGGAATAAGTTACTTCTAGCTCTAATCTGTAACTCAATTGATAAGCTTGTTTCTTCAAGCTTCCACAAGCCTTAGAGCACCAAGAAATAAGAATTCTAGAGTTTTGGGATAGTTTTTAGGGTTTTGGGATAGGAAACCTAATGAAATAGCTGATGTTTATCTGTTTAAAACGTCACTTTTAAGTTGCGTACGGCCATACCAATTCTGTACGCCCGTACCAACCTAAAAAACCATGATACCAAAAATTTCTGCGAGTAGCCGTACGGCTGTATGCCACATGGTACGCCCGTACCATCCTAATTTTCCTGACAAATCCATTTTCCTGCAAGTTATGGTACGGCCGTACAGCCTCTTGGTGTGCCCGTACCGTTTCCAGGAAATTTGGTATGCCCGTACGGATATCCGTACTCCCGTATCGCCATCTATCGATCCATAACAAAGGCTCTACTCAGCCTTACTCATCCGGTACCTACTAAAAATACTTCCTAAACACAACCAAATCACTATCCCTCATTCAACTGAGAAGTCACACGTCTCGCTAAGGCGACAGCATCACAAAACACAATCACAAACAACAACATACATATTAATACACGTATAAAGGAGCAATTCCATATCGTATAGCAAAACACATACGCATACAGACCTCTATCCGTATATCAGACACGTCACTCACGTGGATGTGACACATATTATATTAATCTTTTATTTTTTAAATAATAAAATTTATAATATAACAATAATCACATCATATTTTTAATTTTCTTTTACCGAACATCCGGTTGAAGACTTGATAAATTCAATTTCTCAAGAATTATTAATTTGATGGTGGCAGCAAAATCATGTCCATTCATCTTTCATTAATATCAATTAATTCATTTTAATTAAAATTAATTATGTTTAATCCCATGCAAGAAGATCTTAATAAAAAAAAAGATATTGTTATGAAGTTTAAATTCAACATTCAATGTTTCATTCATTTTTGTTCACTATTTTAAATTATCTAATAATCAAAACATTTTTATTGTATTAAATATTATAAAAATACTAATTTTATTAATAATTAAAAAATTAATTACTGTTGATTATTAACTACTAAAATAAATATTAAAAAATGACATTAAAACGTTAGATATTAAATACTTAAAATTCCAATTAAAAAATTTACGAAAGGGACAACTTGAGGAAGAAACAAAAATGCTTAGCATTCATGAGCACAACAGATGCCATGGAAGCTCATAACGTAGAGACGCAATTCTACAATTGCATGATCGTCGCGCCACATACTCACCAACCTCTGTTCGTCTCGCCACATACTCTACTGTTTGCATGCAATTTCATCTCCTTCCCTTCCATGTTTAGTTTCTATAACTTCATTTTTCCGTATAATATATACATATATTTGTAATCTCTGCTTGCCTTGCAATGGTTTCTGCAGGGACTGTGTACTCTTCTTCTAAGAGTTAAGACACCTGCCCTAACTAACTCTATGAGGTGTAAGTCACTAGGCCAATATAGCCATGCAAGGCAAACGAGTGCCCTAAAACAAGCCCTTAATCCGTCATCTATAAATACCAATGCTATCACCCACCAAATCACCAGCAATAGTTAGTGCTACTTCTTCACCATGACTAAGCCTATCTTGCTTTCTCTTGCTTTTTGCCTGCTTACCATCTTCCATGGATCACAAGCTGTCCGTTTATTTCAGATGCGGAATCAGTGCCAACTGAATAGGATCAATGCCCTTGAACCTGACCACCGTATTGAGTCCGAAGGTGGCGTCATAGAGTCGTGGAATCCCAACCATGACCAATTCCAATGTGCTGGTGTGGCTATTAGCAAGCACTACATTGAACCTAATGGTCTTCTGTTGCCAGAATACAGCAACTCTCCGAGACTTGTCTATATAGTTCAAGGTAAGAATCATTCCAAGGTAGAAAATTAATGAAAAACCATCTTTCGTAAGCAGCAAATCAATTTGTGACGATCGACTTTTATTGTGAACATAGGTAAGGGTATGGTTGGAGTGGTTCTTCCTGGATGCGCTGAAACATTCCAAGAATCTCAACAATCAGCAAGCAGTGGCAAAAGTTTGCAACAAGAACAGCACCAGAAGATCCGTCACATCCGTCGGGGAGATATCATTGCTTTGCCGGCCGGAGTAGCTTACTGGTCCTACAACGACGGGAATGAACCAATTGTTTCTGTGGTCCTTGACGACACTGCCAACACTGACAACCAGCTTGACAATAACCCCAGAGTAAGAAACCAAATCCTTAACCGTTAACCAATTAATATGTATTATTAGCTAACAGAAATTCAATTCTTTTCAATCTTCTTGAACTTGTTATAGAGATTTTATCTAGCTGGTAACCCCGAAGATGAGTTCCGACAACAATTCATGCGCCCAAGTGAGCGTGAACGAGGTGAATATTCCTATCCCCTACCCTCCGAACGACGAGAAAAATCTTGCAACAACATCTTCTGTGGATTCGACTCAAGGCTTCTGGCTGAAGCTTTCAACGTGGACGAGCAATTAGCCAGAAAGCTTCAAAGCAGGAATGACTTCAGAGGCCGCATTGTGAAGGTGGAAGATCACCTTAAGGTGACCAGACCGTCAAGGACTCAGATAGAGCAAGAGGAGCAAGAAGAGAGTGAGTATGATGATCGCCGTCGACGTGGAGGAGAATGCAATGGCATTGAGGAGACATACTGCACCATGAAGTTGAGGGAAAATATCGCTGATCCTTCAGGGACAGATGTGTACGTGCCTGAAGTTGGTCGTATGCGTACTGTCAACAGCCACAGTCTCCCAATTCTCCGAAGCCTCCAACTCAGCGCTTCCCACGTGGTTCTCCGCAATGTAAGTCATATATATTAATCAATCATGCATCATATCAATCAAAGATTTAAGCTGTTCGAAGAATTCCCAGCATTAAAGATCTGATAGTGCGAAACCTGTGAATGCATGGTAGAATGCCGTAAGAATGCCCCACTGGAACATGAATGCCCACAGCATATTATACGCGATAAGAGGACAAGCAAGGATCCAGGTGGTTGATGAAAATGGCAACAACGTCTTCGACGGCAACGTAAGGCGAGGGCAGGTATTGACACTTCCACAGAACTTCATGGTGGTGAAAAAGGCAGCAAGCGAGGGATTCGAATACGTAGCATTCAAGACCAACGACAAAGCCATGACATCAGATGTTGTTGGGCAGACATCAGCCATTCGAGGCATGCCAGAAGAGGTACTAGCAAACGCATTTCAATTGTCGATACATGAAGTAAGGAGGATCAAGTTCAACAGGCCGGAGACCGCCTTCGGTAGCACAAGGTCTCAGTCACCGAGGAAGGGAGCAGACTGGGCAATTGCTTAATGAAGCAATAATAGTTGCAATGTTTGACACCACCAAAAAGAGACCCGAATAAAGCTGCAACAAAGAGGGCTTATTTTCAATGCATATGTAGAACTAGGTAGACGGTAAGTATGAGGTCCAAAATAATAATAAATAATAAAAAATAAGAAGAAAAGGGAGTCAGCAGCATGGTGGTGTTTTTAGGAACTGCTCTGCTCTAGTTTCATGTAGGTTGAGAAAAAAGCCTCTCTTCTTAATAAATGCTTGCCCTTGTCGATACCTTATGGAAGTGGCAATTTTCTTCATAAATATCAACTCTTTCTTTTCCTCTTTCCACTCTTACTCCATTTATCACAATATAATATTCATTTTATTTCACCTTTTAACCTTAAAATATTATATAAATAATATATAAAATAATTAACCACTCTCAATAATCCATATTATATAATAATTACTAACTATTAAAATAGCTAATAATTAATCTATTTACCATAAACACAACATAATTTTACAAGCAAAAAACGTTTACATTTTCATCATCTGTGCAAATCATAATAGCAATTGGTATTTTTTAAAATTTATCAAATATAAAATAACTTTTATAAAAATATCATATTTTCTTAAAGTTATAGAAATAATAATTTTTTAAAAATATTTATCAAAATATCATTTTTAAAGTTTAATATAGGTTTAATTTAAGTTTATTTTATAAAAAAATTTAATTCATGTTTATTTAAAGTTTATTATTGATTTATCATTAAAAAATCATTATTTTTATAAAACTTCAAAAATCATCCAACATATTACAAAATATAAAATAAATATATCATTATTTATATAAATCTATATATATAAATATATATATATATATATAATTATTTGTGTAAATATGTTTTCAAAAACAATCTTAAAAATTTTATATTATTTATTTATGATATATCTACGCTTTTATTATATGTAAAAATATATTTATATATGACTCCAACGCAACATATTCAAAAATTAATTTCAATAGTTCAAAATAAATAATCTCTAATTAAATTAAAACTTGCCAAGAAATTTTCATAAAATAACAATTATTGCATGACTAATTTATATTTTTTTCATGTTTAGGGGAACAAATGTGTCTTATGTTTTTTTTAATGCTAATATTATTATTTTTTTCTAAATTTTTAAAAATTCCCTCGATGCCCTCCCTTCATTTTTATGCCATCTCACCAATTTCATTTAATTTCTTAATCGTGGTTAAATTTTTTTGATTTTACTCGAACATTTAAAAATGATTTAAATTATTAGATGAGATTTATAAATATTATAATATATTTGTATATAGGAATGTTCATTAGATTTTCATGTTTAATTTATATTGAAATTCATTAATTATTTAATGATTATGGTTTTCGTGGAATAAATTCAATAATATATCTCTAATAATACTTGATGCATGGATTATTAAGTAGCAAAGTCTTGGAGTTAAAAGAACAAGTGAATACGGTTAGCTTGGTAGGGATGAGAGAGTTGCATGGTTTATAGTGAATTGAAGCAGACATATGCATATGCTAAATACAGAAATAAAGGGAAGAAAGAACAAGACAAAATCCTTGGATAGAAGACAATTGGGAAAATGAATCTAAAAGATAAGCCTGTTTGTCACGTTATATCTCATTTTATTGTGGAGTAATCATCTTCTCCGATTCTGAAGCATTTAGACAGCTGCATATACTGCTTTAATGATGTGTAAGAAATCAAGTCCAAGTTGCCATGCAAACTGATGGGTGGCTCTCATCTTCATCTCCTATGTGTCAACTCATTGCCCTCCTCAGCTCTTCTATAAATTCCCACTGTTGTTCAACGTTCAGCATTCACTTCACTTCACAACCAGACTCGATTAAAAGATGGCTAAGCCTGTCCTTGTTTCGTTTTCTGTCTGCCTTCTTTTGCTCTTCCATGGCTCCTTTGCTTATATCCGGAAAGCTCAGCAGCAACAGAACCAGTGCCAACTCGATAGCCTGGATGCCCTTGAACCTGATAACCGCGTTCAGTCTGAAGCTGGTACAGTTGAATCCTGGAATCCTAATCATGATCAGTTCCGATGTGCTGGCGTTGCCATTGTTAGGCGGACGATTGAACCCAATGGTCTCTTGCTTCCATCATACAGCAATTCTCCCCAGCTCTTCTACATTGTCAGAGGTAATATAGATTTTATCTGTACTGGTTCATTTTGCCAGAGTTCGGATTTCAGGTTGATTGATTTTTACCTGTATGTGTGTATATTCAGGTAGAGGTATGACTGGAACTTTGTTTCCTGGATGTCCTGAAACGTTCCAAGATTCTCGGCAATCAGGGAGCGGCGGAAGCAGGATAGGAGATCAGCACCAGAAGGTTCATCATTTCCGCCAGGGTGATATAATTGCTCTGCCTGCTGGTGTTGCTCACTGGTGCTACAATGATGGCAATGAACCTGTTGTCATTGTTTCCCTCCTTGATACCACCAACAGCGACAACCAGCTTGACATTAACCCAAGAGTAAGAATCAAATTCCTATACAAATACACCATCAAATTCTGACAGAGTCGATGATACTACTGTAATTCTGACACTGCTCCAGATTCCAAACTATTGATCGGACTCGGTTTTTTTTTTTTTTTTTGCATAAATGTCCCAGAATTTCTATCTAGCTGGTAACCCAGACGATGAGTTCCAGAAATTCCAAGGCCGTGGTGAGCGTGGTCAGAGAGAATATTCCCATGGCGGTAGCGAAGGTCGACGGGGAAGAGGTTGCAATAATCTTTTCTGCGGAATTGACACGAGAATCCTTTCAGAAGCATTCAATGTTGACGAACAATTGGCAAGGAGATTGCAAGGCCAAGGTGACATGAGGGGCGGCATTGTGAACGTTGAAGGCGGACTTGGTGTCCTCAGGCCATCAAGGAGTCCGATGGAGCAAGAAGAACGCGAGAGAGAGCAAGGCCGATGCCCACGTTGCAATGGCGTCGAAGAAACCTTTTGTACTATGAGGATTAAAGAAAACATCGCTGATTCCTCCCGTGCTGATGTTTTTGTTCCACAAGTTGGCCGTGTCAGCACCGTCAACAGCCACAATCTTCCTATCCTGAGGTCGCTCCAACTTAGTGCTTCCCATGTTGTTCTCCAAAACGTAAGTCAGATACCCATAAATGTTAACTGGTTTACTCATTTCATAATGTATCGGGCTACATCAACCTTAAACCTGAACTGAGTTCTATTCAGTTCTGGCTCCTTCCTGGCTGATTAAGTAATTACAGATTATCCAAACTGTTTACCAGTCGTTCCTGTCAAGAATTTCCCGTCTGTGGAATTTGAAATGTATATAAAGTTGAAATTTTGATAATTAAATATTTACTCGGATCATGTTGTCAGGATGCTGTGAGACTACCGCACTGGCTCTTGAATGCTCACGCCATAATCTACGGCATAAGAGGTGAAGCAAGGATTCAGGTGGTGAATGAAAACGGAAACACAGTTTTTGACGGAAATGTAAGGGAAGGACAAGTCCTGACAATACCACAAAACTATGTGGTGGTGAAACGAACTGAACGCGCCAGGTTCGAATACGTAGTATTCCAGACAAACGATAATGCCATGTCGTCGGATCTAGCAGGGCGTACTTCAGCCATCCGAGCCATGCCCATGGAGGTGATCGCCAACGCATTCCAGGTTTCCAGGGAGGATGCACGCAGGATCAAGTTTGGAACTCAAGAGACAACCTTGACCGTATCAAGGTCTTATTCAGGAAGAAGGGATGTTGCTTAATTAATTAAGCTTATTACATATATGTATTAGTGTAATGAGGCAGGCTAGCCTCTTTTTCATGTGGGTATGTATGTTTTGGCAAGAAAAATGAGTCTGGGATTAGGAGGCTGGTTATATATATATATATATGTCGATCATGCAAATAAAATAAATAATAAATGCAGTCTCTTTCTCTAAATCTTCCATATCCATATATATATTATATATGATAAACTGAATTACAAAAATTTCTTTCTATAATTTATATTTTTTATATCAAGATTTCTGTTTTTACTTTTTTGAAAAATCAACACATTTATAACAAAAATCAGAATACAATGTGTTGGATTGAACAGAAGAAGGAACTGAATAAAATCCAATATGGTGGTAATAATGGATTGAAAGATGTATAGAAATTTGTGGGTAATGAAACATTTGAAATTCCACAAAAATTGGAAACTAGTTTCTATTGACCATGTAACTGGGCACGAAGGGTTTGGATTTGTACCTATAATAAATCCTTCTCTTCTTGAGGTTTGTGTTTTCAATGGCTATGACTATTTTTCCAGGTTCCCCTATGTAGAAGGAATTCCTGACACTCTCTCCATTCTTGTCTCTGTATTTTCTCAGTAGAATCCTGTACGAGCCTTCATCTTCTGGAATGAACTCCTCTTTGCAAGCCACTTCCCATCCGACCACAGTAAAATCCCACAACATTGTCACCCCCGTCTGCCGTACGGAAGCATCAGTATATTATCAAGTGAAGCTTTGCAGTTATGACCCATTATATCTTTTAGTTATATATGTATATATACATGTATATGTATAGATGTTGAATTGTACCTCAAGAGCTGTAATGTTGATGTAACCGATTGAGTTTGCCTTCACGATGAGCTCTGAAGCAATGTCTGCTGGAGAAAATTCAACATCATCCTCTCTGTTTAAGCCTCCATATCCAACTGGAAGATTTTCAGGAGATATGTACCTTCATGTTCATTTGTTACATAATGTTAATTATGTTGTGGTACTGACATGAACCATATGTATTTTTTGAGTTCCGGAAAATACTCATATACATCTGATTCGTATCTTTGTATATATATCATATTATGATATACTCCTTTCTTGATTTTATGCATATGTGCTTGAAACCCTTTTAATCTTTACAAAGAATTTTGAAATGTACAAAAGGAAAAATTTGGGGAAAAGCAGAATTAGGGTTCTTACTTGAGAAGGGTCTTAGTAACTTTGGAAGGCCTAGCAATGACGAACTTATCTTTAGTTCTATGGCTCATGATCTTGGATGACACCAAATGTGATGTATAGAACCAGAATGGAACATTTATCAATATCTGCAGAAACAATATAAACATTTAACGTTCAAGAATTCAGCCCAAATGTAAATTAATGCAACTCACTTACATTCTTGTGAATGATTTCAGGGTAATTGGCTTGAAACAAGAGGAAAGCTTTCTTCCTGACAGAACGTAATTCCTTCATTTCTGATCCACAGTTCTTTAAATCTGTAATCTGAAGCATGGAATCCGCTTCTCCTGCTTTGAAGGAAAGTTCTCTGATGCATTTTTCCATCAATTGGACTTCCCATCTCAGGAATTTTTCACGATCTTGTTCTGTTCTTAATACTCTCCTGTACAAACCCTTGTCCCTGAAAGCGCTATATACTGTGTAGTACAAAGGGTGGCCTTGTCTGTCTGCGCCATTGATGTATATAACCCTGTCAAGAGCATGATCAAGTTGCAGATTTTCTTCAAGAATCGTATCAGTTTTATATTCTTTTCGCCATTTGAGAGTCTTCTGAAGCATGTTAAAGGCTTCGTCAGGTTTAAACTCTTTGGCCTTGAGGAATTTCAAGAGCACATTATCAGTACATTCATGGCCTTTACTTGGCAACAAAGGCACACCCCAAAGGGTTATTCCTCCAAGATGTTGGTTCATCTTTTTAACTTCTTGGTTGGCAATGTTCTTTCCAGGTTCTCCAAGAAGATAATTTCCAAGAATTGCATCCTCCACCATGGACCTGAAGTCGGACAAGGCCTTTTTCTTCCGGAGCATCATTTCAGCGACGTTCTTTTCGTCTTCTTCAAATCCTGAAGCTCCATTCTCATTGCCTGGAGGCCATTGAAGGAGCTTCTCTTGTTCATAATCTTCAACCTCATCTTCACTATCTTGATGATGGGTAGTTCCAGGTTTGTCCTCGATCGCTGATTCCATAGACAGGAACCGAGAGAGAGATGAGAGGTAGAATATGAAGACGGGTTTTGAAAATGCTAACCACTAATATTATCATCTGCACCCAATAATACGGGATATTTTATTTTGTATGACTTGAAAGAGTTGGAGGAATTGATGGTTGTTAAGGAAAAGCTTTGAATATTGTGTTGGAAGTTAAATATGGATGGAATAGGCTGACAAAGGGATCATTCAATTATTCCACATTTGATATTATTTAAGTATTTATAAGTAAACCATGAAGCATAAAGACAAGATCCTTCATGAGATTATGAGTTATGTGTCAATTTTATATTATTAAACTCACTCCGAATCTTCATTTTGACTTGTGAGTTTAAGATGACTTGTAATTAAAGATTTAATGTCAAAACCATAGCTATTGAAACCATATCATTTGTTTTCATCCATATAAACAATACCTTAAATTAAAGATATTTACCGTATAAACAAGAGTTATCACTTCACATCATAAACTACATCTTAATTTTTAACATTTAGATTAAAAAGTAATTAAGCAATTGATTTGATTCATTTGTGTTGATAATCTCATCATGCATATTCTATCAGAAGACGCTAAAATTTTCCATCTGCAAATGGATAGGAATTTTCCCAGGAAAATTTTGACAGATTTTCAGATCTAGCAATTAAATATAGATATATCTACCTGTGCATGTAAGAAACCTTTGGATGAAAACGAGATAGAGATGATCAGAGGTGTAGATATTTTCAAATGAAGGATTCAATCAAATATTTGCAACATGAAAAACCTGTATCGACTCTCCAGAGCTTTAGCCTACTGGCTTGCTCCCTGAGCCTGCATTTTACATTAACATTTTCCAATCATAGACATCTTTTTTTCTCCTGAAACGAGAAATTGCAACTTCTTTTGAAAAGAAACGCTCTTCTACTGCCGTAAAATAAAATAAAATAAAATAAAATCTTACTCTAGAAAATCAAGGCCTTGAAGTCGATTTATCAACAGAATCCTCCATCACATCCGGCTGCATTTGTTAACTCGTCTGGAAAGCAAATTCTTATCAGACGTCCAGGTGGGAGAGAAGGATGGAGAAATGCAGGTGATCCGGTTCCCTTGTTACATATCTGTGATGCCATGCCATGCCAGGAACCATAACTAACACCTATTGCATACCTGCCTACTATGATCATACACTAATCATTCCATATTTACAAACAGTGATTGCACGGATGTTGGGAAGTGAGGTATATTCACAGAACAACAAATAAACTAACATCTGTGATCAGCAATTATCTGCCATAGGAGATTCTCAAGATTGTCGATATCCAGTCAAGTCAAAAGTCAAAGTCCTTGAACAACTGCAGAGAAAAGAAAAAACAAGAGAGAAGCCATATCACAGACATGACATAGAAAACCATGATGCAGAAAAATAAAATAAAAAACTACAACAGTGAATCGATTACAAAGTGGGAAGTCACCTCCTCTCCGAATCTCTGTAAACCCCAACCAAAGCCTCAGCCTTGTCATAAAAACTATCCTTCAAAGATATAACAATACTCTGAAAACCACTGCCCCCATCAGCATCCTGACCACTCCGGCCTCCATCACATGATTTTGACCTAATGAATCCAGCAACTTTTGCAACATTTAAATTATCCAGCGCAGCATCAACTTCATCCAATATGAAAAACGGCGAAGGCCTATAGCTGAAATCACTCAAAATAAGAGATTGTAAGCCATGATTGTCATTTGGCAGCCCATTCATCTCAAACTAATTACTCTCATGCTACTCTGTTAATGCATGTCTTTTTCACAATTCATGCAAAGAAAGTAAAGGAAGCGGATAAATTAAGGTGAGAAAATAGAGGATGTTTTAACTTTATGCTCATTCCTATTGTTTGGTTGTCTTGATGTGCTTAACATAAAACCACTATGCATGTTTATGGCACAAAGGGCACAACATCTTGCACTTCCCTATGCTTCATTTGGTCTGTCCACCGTGGAGAAAAATATTTTGGTCTAGAAAAGAATATAGGGAACTATGGAAAATCTCATTTCATTTATTTTCCATTCTCTTGCTTTCCTATGTATTAAGCATATATAACATCATTTTTGAATGTTACCTAATAATTTAAGCTTTTGAGTTGAATGGTTTTTTAACATAATATCATAGCCTCTATGACCAAAAGATAAGTTTGTATTTCTTCACACTTCAAACCTAACAGACGTTTACATGTGGGTTTATATTAAAGATATATAACTTCATTTATACATCTCATCTAATAGTTTGTGCTTTTAAGTTAAACACACTGAAATAAACGAATCATTGACATTAAAAAAAACATAACGGAGTGCTCATCCCATCCTTGCCAACATATAGCTAATCACCGAAAACTTTTCAACAAAGAAAACCACTAGCTTCAGATGTGACATGTGAAAGCAAGGAGTAAAAAATTGAGAACCGAACACCAGAGGCAACTCATCAGTATCAGATTGGCATAACCTAGACAATGCATTTTGTGAGTCAAAAAAGCTTTCAACCAAAGGGAAGTATTGCTGAATTTGAATCTCAATGGACAGGTGGTCGTGCTAACATATGCAAGTTAATTCCCCATTCAGCCTGTAATAAATACCAAGAATCTTAAGAGATGTATATCACTGGACGTTGAAATTATTAGGGCATCAACGTGTTTCCCTAAAATTGGCTTCACTACCTTGGTGCAATACTCACATTTACATGATAAGCCATCCAAAACTCTCCCAACCGACCACATAATCACAGACAGAAATGCAGACCTAGATGAAGTTTAAAACAATTGGCATGCATATCAAGGCATACCTGTGTATAGAAAAGAGCAAGGCTAGTGCTGCAACAGTCTTCTCCCCACCAGAAAGTTGTTCCATATCACGAAAGCGCTTTGTTGGAGGCATAGCAGTGTATTTGATGCCTTGCAAGAATGGGTCGTCATCATTTTCTAAATTCAAATATGCTGTCCCACCCAGAGGGTGTGTGCTGCTTTTTGTTAGTTGTTTGTAAATTCTGTCAATATTGCTTGATATGTGATTGAAAGCTTCCATGAACAGCTCATATCTGTACAAACAAAATGAAACCAAGGAATTGACACAACAAAATAACATAAACAGTTGCTACTGATATAATCTCGGTCTGCCAATATGTACAAACAGGTAGATGCCAAAGACAAGATTGATATCAACAAAAGAAACCATGCATGCCATGCATAAAAACAGCTCTTACTAAGAAGCAACAGAAACGCCAATTATCTGTTTACCAAGGATGATTCCTACAACTGTTTCAATCAAATAACCATTTCTACCATTAAAGGTAAATGGAAGTGCATCGACCAATTAAAACAGGGTTATGGTCCTCAATTATCTCATCTTATCTCTCTTAGTTATCATTTGCAAATAGACTGCTATGATATAGAACAAAAACTTAAAGTTCACCTTCTCTGCTTGACAGAATTGTAAGCATCAGCTACTTGCTTCTCCTCCTTTCTGGCTGCTTCAAATTCCTCGGTCACAATTCTTTCCTTCTCTAGCAGAGATTCATATTGATCCAAGGCCTTCAAATTTGGAGCAGTTTTTTCAATTTCTGACATAATGGCTTCCATTTTTTGCTTAAAATCCACCTCAATCTTTTCCCTGTCAGAAGGTCTCCTGTCCTGGAGAAGAGATCTATTTAGCTCACTAAAATCAAAATACGGGCCTGGAATTATTGAATCAACTTCCATAGGATCTGAAATAGTGGGAAGGCCTATATGTTCCAGTTCACATTTTTCGACTATATCCTGCTTCTGAGACAACAGCTGCTCAATTTGTCCTTCCTGTCAAAACAGGGAAAAAGATGTCAACAGTAAGTAAGATGGGCTACTTTTAGTATCTGCCAATTCCCTGCAATGCTATAGAATCTGCAGCAATAAATTTTTGGAAGAAGTAGCCCTTGAAGAACCTTAGAGTTAATCTGACGATTGAGCTTTGATATGTTTGTCGTAGCTGCAGAACCTTGCTTCCTCCATTCAAGCATCTCCTTCTCACAAACTTCTGACTTGGATTTCCAATCTATACAGGAAAGACATAAACAGGATGCATGGCATCATGTACTAGGAAATAGCCAAAAACAAAAATCTAAGATCTTGCCAGTTTAGAATCCTTAAAAATTGAATTTGGGTAAGTCTAATACAACAAGGCTCAATAATGGACTACAATGGAAACATAACACAGAATTTGAACTTGAGTAGACCTCAAGGAAATGTCATATAACGGACTTTGGTGTTCTAGTAACATCTTTGGATTCATTTATCTTGAAAAGAAAAAATATTAAGCAATCAATCTTCTGATTTTCCATATGTTGTCTAAAAACTAAACCAAATTAATTTTATGAACTCCAAAAGAGTTGAAGTTAGCAACATAAAGCTTTTCTAGTCATCCTCCTTTTCACATGTTCTACGTATACCACTGGGCTTCCTTCCTCATTTTGTATGAAAAGTGAAAATAAAACCATACCTCTTGCTTCTTCTTTCCACTTATCAACATCACCAGTAGCCGTCTCCATGGCTGACTTGACTTCAGCCTCTTTTTGCTGAACCTGTTTTAGTTCATTTTCTAAGGAACTAATAGAAGTTTCCAATTTTTTAATTCTTGAATCCATGTCCCTTTTTTGCTCATACTCCAACCTAAAAGTACAAGTCAAGAAAAAAAAAAAACAAAGGCAAGTATTATTACGTTAAAGAAAATGGCAAACCAACTCCGGTTTGGTACACATACTGGTGTCAGCATAAAGATTAAATTATCTGATGTAACCCCTAAAGAATTTTACCATGACCATGAGGCTCTTCATAAAGCAAACCAAAGGAAAACCAATTATATTAGAGGCACAAAATTTTAGCCTAGCAGTTAATTCAAGGCTTTATCTTCAAGACTAAAATGAAATCAACGAATAACTGTCAAGAAAGAGAAGTGATTTTTTTTTGCATGAAGTACAATTATATGCTTTCTGAGAAGAAATTGTAGTTACAAAGGAAACAAGTTAGAGGAACATACTGGTATTTCAACTTTGCCAGTTGATTACTTAAGTTGAGCCTTTCATCAGCCAAATGTTGAGCAGCCTTAAGATGGTTTTCTTCGTATTCACGGATATTTGATACCCCAACAACCTTACTAAAATCTTTATAAATACGATCAACAATCTCATTGATTCTCTTCTCCAACTTCCTGATTTCACCTGCTCTCTTGTCAACAGCACCCTTTACCTGAAGCAGTAAAGAGTATGAATGTACTGCTTGCCACAGAAACTGGAAGGATACAGTAGCTGACAGGAAAACTCATGACTTGATTACCTTAAGTAATTCAGGTTTTATACGATCAGTTTCCTCTTTAATAATATGCTTTTCCCTTTTCAAGTTTTCAAGTTTGTCCTTGATACTTCGCTGCAACATGATTATCAGAAGCAGTACCAACCATTAGAGCATTGTACCAAATTTGATGGTGTTCTAGATTATCTGGATGGGAAAATGATGCAAATAAGGAATCCTCGTTAATTCATTAGGAGGCAGAAAGTTTTCCTTCATTTTAAATTTCCTGCCCAATCATTGCATTGAAACTTTATTCTGCTGCTCACTCAAAACTTCAAAATAAGCTACTCACTATTTCAGACCTGGTTGACTCAGCTAAGGCTTACTCCCAAGTCAAAAGGGGCCAGCTACATGGAATCACTTTTCCACCATATACAAATTTGATTCACAAATCCAGAAAGTTATAGGATCACTAAATCACCCTCATCCAATTTTACAAATAATAGTTAGGTTACCTATGTCTCTCTTCATCTTATGTACCTTAATACCATCAATTTTTAAAAGAGAAATCACCAAGTCTATAACTCGCATAGCTAACAATCTTAATCTACATTCCTAGACTTACCTTAAATATGAGAAATTCCCATACTGTCCAAAATAAAATCATTAAGAGTGCTGCCTATTGTCATATATCCACATATCAAACTTAGCATTATCGTCATCACAGAAGTTGTCTCAGAATAGAGCACATAAAAAGGCGTTAGCAGTGAATATTTCGAAACTAATTTAAACATTCAAACAAATGATGCCATTATATTAATAGAAAGGGGAATAACCACCATGTGAGAGACGAATACTGACCTTCTCAATCTCTGCATACTGAATCTTCTTTTCAAGTCCACTAATTTTCCCAGATGCTTCAGACTCTTTTAGATTCATCTCTCGCATAGAACCAAGCTCATCTAACTCTTTTTCAAGCTGCTCTTTCTTCTTTTTGAGCTCTACAAAGCAACAAAAATTAACATTTTTTTAGCTTAATGATTGAGAAGAAGAGATGAAGGAAAGAAGCGGGTTACTGAATTACTTGCAATAGACTCTTTAATTTTATCATTGTCCCACTGTTTTGACCTTGCTTCCATTCCACCGCTAGTACCACCAGTCATTGTGCCAGACTTTGTGAGTAGGATCCCGTCAACAGTTACAACTGTTACAAATATTCAACAAATAGTACTTGCAAAAGTATAAAGAAGTATAGAAATCCAACCACTAATAACTAGAGCAACCATTACCTTTAAACCTTTCCCCACTCCAGCTAAGAACCTTAGCTTCATCTAGGTCATCACAAACTAGCGTATTCCCAACAGCAAATAGAATCGCCTTCTCTAAGGCAGGATCAAATGTGCAATAGTCAAGTCCACAAAGTTATAGAACTGATTTTAGTTGTGCCTTCGCTAACTCTATTTGTTCATTTCAAAGACATTTTTTTCAGATTTATGTTCACTAGTAAATTATTTTGCTCAACTGACAAAGGAAAAGGAGAAAAAACAAGTGGAAAATTGAACACACAGAAGATGTAAACAATAAGAGGATAGAACATACTCATTATATGATACTATGACTAGAATATGCATACAAGAAAAGAAGATCAGCATTTGCAAGCAAAAAACTCATGCAATAGATTCATGATAGAGAAGAAGTGAAAAAGATTAAAGATGCTCTTAACCTCATTTCTTACAGAATACCAGCTACATACCACACAGAAGGAAGCAAGAACATGTCATGGGGCCAGGATCTGGGACAGAAGAAATTTACGTTGGATGTGACAACCAACTAAAAACATCAAAGAACCCTGAGGAAGTGATATAGAAAACACTACACAAGCACAATGTTCCACAACTGAGACAAGATGCTAAACTTAAAGCTTAATGCACATGGATGTAAGTTTTCTCATAACAATGTGAAGGATATTGGATGACATCAAAGACCAGCTTTGCAGTTCCACCTAAGGTACGTAACCTTTCAATGATTGGCTTTACACGAACTGACTGAAGAGGTATAAAAGTCTGAGGAGGGAGCCTTTTCTCTTTCAAATACTGCAGAAAACAAATTGAACTGATGCTTGCTTTACCTCCAGATGAACAATAAATTTAACTTACACCATTAATTGTGTAAATTGAAAATTCAGATGAATTTCACCAATACTACAATAGTTAGAACAAAACTAGAACAGAACAGGAATGCTAAAACATTTGCACTTCCTTAACCACCAAGAAATAAGAATGTATACTTACCTTAATGCACTCTTTTCCTGTGTTTTCATCTTCAACCACTACGGCATCCATGAATTTACCCATAGCTACCGTAACAGCAAGATTGTACTTCTTCTGGGTTGGCCTACAAAGATCAGTCATCCGACCATGAACTCCCTGAAATAGGCGCTTGAGATCCTCAACTGCTTGAGACAACCTAGCATCCCTTTCATTCTCATATTTATCAGCTTTAACCTCACGTAGCTGGATCTCTACTTCACCAATTCTAGACCTCAGATTTTCATATTTATTCCTGATAATGTCCAATAGAACATCTTATTTTCACTTTTATGGATTCTAAAAAATGTGAAGTTTCACAAAATACACTTGAAAAGTACATTACAACCACATAGCACAAAAAACTCATCACTGAGCCTGAGATTAAACATGAAAGCAGACCGGTGAAATTTTAGAAAGTAAACAAGTAACTTAAATACCTCGCATCCCGATGTTTTTCATGCATCTCTCTCAGTTCCTTCTTCAAATCAGTCAGTTCCTTCTTGTTCTTTGTGGAAGTATCATGAATTTTTTCCTGTCTTGCTCGCATTTGTGCCTCCTGTGAATCTAGTTCTTGCTCCCTATTTTTCAATTGTTGGAGATTCTCTTCCAAATTCTTTTGAGCTTCCCTATCAGCATGTTGTTGCCTATCTAGAACCTCCTTTTCTTCTCTTAGCTTGATAGTTTTCATCCCAGCATCTTCCTTACTGTAGCATTGGAATTTCAATTATGAAAGGATCATAGGAAAATAATAATCAAATACCAAAATTGGTTTAAAACATGACAAGATTTGATAAAATTATAGTAACCAGCATAACTGACTGACGGTAAACCACCACCACAAGCATTGTGTATCAAAAGAGTTATATTGAATGGCAACAACTCAAACACAAAATAGCAAGGAAAACTGTGCATAGAAAAATAATACTAGGACATGGTTCATGACAGCTTGACAGAGTAAAAATCTCTTTCCTATCTTCAAGAGTTTGTTGTCAACTTCCTTCATAAAGAGATGAAACTTTAAAATGTAATCAATAATCACAACATGGTAGTTAATTCAAACAAAAGTTGCACAAAATATCAACAAAAGACCTAATTTTCAAAAAACTACTTTTTTAGTCACCCATATTACCAAGTTAACAATTGGCTCTAAGCATTACTATATTATAGACAAAAGGGAGACAGAACACATGCAAGCATTAAATACATAATTAAAACTAATGGAAACTTACATCCGAAAATATTCAGTTAATTGATTATCATCCAGGGGGAGCTTTTCAACACTATCTCGACTTTTTTCATGTAAATCTTCTAGTTTTGCAGTCAGATCCTGTATTCCTTTTTGCAGCTCATCTATCTCCTCAGCATGTTTTCTCCTTTCTTCTCTTTTTCTATCAAGATCCTTGCGGCTACTCTTAATTTTTGATTTTATACGGGTCATTGCTTCATTTAGTTTCAGAAGCTCAGGTTGCTGTGAACAGGGAAAAACTACTCTTAAGCCCAGAAACAATGAACAACTGAAATTAGAGAACCATGGTCCAGATTTTTTCAGTAACTCATAGTAACACAGGAAAGTCCACTTAATACCATATGAAACATTTTAACTAAAGGTCTGATAAATTTACTAGCAAATATACAAATTCAGGAACACGTCTATCAATGAGCAGTTGATACCATATGATCTTGAGAAGACATCCAGGCATGAAGAAACAATGGCAGAAGCATGATGATGGGAAGTCCTTTCAAATATCACACACAAATATCGCTAGTAACACTAAAAATGAAGTAAGAAAATTTGTCAAACTCAGTTCTGTATAAGAAGCTCAAAAATTTCTTGCATTTCTATGTCTCACCAAACCTCCTAACAAACTCCATCTCATGGATTGCCAGCCATTTTCTAAACCAGTTCACAAAAGTTTAAAAAAGAGAAATACACTTTCTTCCAATTTTCATCATTGTTAATTATAGTTGAAAAAAATAAAGTTGCAATCCTCTCACT
This sequence comes from Dalechampia spathulata, assembly GCA_948192965.1. Taxonomy (NCBI): domain Eukaryota; kingdom Viridiplantae; phylum Streptophyta; class Magnoliopsida; order Malpighiales; family Euphorbiaceae; genus Dalechampia; species Dalechampia spathulata. The sequence goes on from CANYBF010793559.1 coordinate 20,008, forward strand.
TTGATTCAGCTACACAGCTACTTCACCATTGTATTATATTCTCAACCAGTAAAGATCCCCAGAACTGTACCAATAACATTTTTACATGTAAAATGCACATACATGTGCATTTATCTAAGATAGTGTCCATAATGGTTTCTGGAGTGTACTGAGACCAATTTTACATGTAAATGCACAAGTATGTGCATTTCTCACCGCCATTTTAAGATGGTGTCAATTTAATGCCAAAAAATTAAATATTCATTAAAACTTCTAAAGACCTAGAACTCAAAAACCATTTGAAATGATAAATGTTATCAGTAAAGCTAGTGCAGAAAAACTGACATTCTTGCCAACTTTAGAACTTCTATCTGAAATCTTCTTTTCACACAGCGCAATCTCTTTCAGGTACTTGGCTAATTCTTTCTTCTTCTTGCTTTCTTCAAGGTTAAAGTTCTCTAGTTCTTGCATGACACCTTCACGATTTCTCTTTTCAGTTTCTAGGTCATCATTGATCTTGTTGACGTCTTTCTCTATAATAAACAATTGCCACAAAGAGTGTTCTTTTTTCAAAGCTTTCTGCATAACAAAAATGAAAACAACAATGAAAGGAAATGCTTTACGACAATGACACAGACAAACTACGAAGCTAATCCTTAGTCATGTGTCAGTAACTGATAAGAAAAGACATGAAACAAGAATTCACATGGTAACATATACTTCGTACCAATTGTTCTTGCAAGCGGAGATGTTTTTCTGCTTCCTCCTTTTGCTCTTTCTTCTGCTTCCTCTCCATGACTACTGTTCTTTTTTTCTGGTAAACAAGAGCTGATTTTTCTTCAGCACTGCCCTTCTTTTCTTCCAACTCCTCATATTCTCTCTTGAGCTCCTCAGACCCAGAAATCTGCTCAAGAAGTGCAGTCAATTCTTTGGGGTTTTTAGATGCAATTGATTCCACATCACCCTGCATAACAAATCAAAATTCAACAGATAAGCTCCAAGTCCAGGATACCCCACTATTATAGTAACCATGGTCAAATTAAGAAATAGGTGTTTTTTCCTATCAATTTAACAAGTCCCAAACTTTAACAGACAAAGTTTCCAAAGCCTGCTTCCTACAGGCCAAATTAGAATAACGATGGAAACTATATTAACTTTAATGCAAACGATGCCAAAAGAAGAAAAGATAATAAGGGCAGAGAAATGAACACCAACTGCAACATTCAATTCCAAATTCCAAAAGCAGTATTCAACATCAATGAGATGAATGAAGAATAGATTAAAAATCAAACCGGCAACATTATGAAAACCCAAGAACATGGCATTGTTTGAAATCAATCATGCAGTTGCTCGACTTCATTTCTTACAAAATGCCTCTACTTAAGTTTAGAGGAAAGGAATTCTATAAAGCATGACCTCTCCAAACATAAGAGTTCACCGAATAGATTTGAATTCCTGAATTTTAAACTAATCCAAGCACCACTTATGCAAAAAGAACAAAAATAGATTTACTCATAAATAGCCTTCCAAAAACAAGCATCTTAATATTTGCTCCTTACTAAAAATAATTAACAGCGTCATAAATAACCCAAACCAAACAAAAAAGGTCAAGTAAACATAATGCAAAAAGAAGAAGCTAACTGACTTACCTGAAAGACCAAAAAATTCCTAGCCTTAACAAGAATACCCAAAGACCTTAATCTTCCATTGTACTCATCCCAGTTAACCACCTTCCCATCAATTCGATACTCACTACTACCTGCACTCGTTATAGTCCTGGTAAAATGGAGCTCCGACCCGCTCGTTAACAAATAAACCAGTCGCACATAAGCTCTGCGGCCTTTCTGTTCCTTTTCACGATCATCATAAGCGTAAATTAAATCTTTAAGCTGAGCCCCTCGCAACTGACCTGTACGAACACCGAGAACGAAACTAATTGCATCCATTAAATTGGATTTTCCAGCTCCATTTGGACCAATTATTGCTGTGAAGTCTTTAAACGGACCGATTGTCTGCTGGCCCTTGTATGATTTGAAGTTCTCCATTTCTAATTTGAGAATTTTGCCCGTTGAAATCATTGATGGCATGTTTTCCTTTTAGTGTTTGATGTCAGAAAATGCAAGAATTAGGGTTCTTTTGGGCGCGAAAATTACAATAAGGAAAAGTTAGGGTTCGAAGTGAGAGTAGAAAGCAGAGAGCGCACGAAATGAATTGGGGAACTAGACGACTGTTTTGCGTTTTTACTGTTTTGCCCTTCATTTTTCAAATTGCCGCTTGTTCTCGTGGATTAAATTAATGCCCTACCTTGAAAAATTAAGTCCTATCCATAATTTATTTAATAAATTTAATTATTAAAATATTATTTATTAAATTTTATTGACTAATTATAATTTTATTTATTATATATGAGTTGGTTATAATTTTTTAATTATTAAAAAATCATACACTTTATGAATTTTATTTGTTTCGTCCGCAATCAATTTTTAAGTTTTAATTATTATGATTTTTTATGACATTAAATCGGCTTTTTTTTATAAAAATATAAGTTTAAATTGTTTAGTTTTTATTTTAAATATTTTTTACTTAATTGAATAATTTGAGTTTATATTAATTCAATTATCAAAACGTCGACTAATGTTTTCAATTAATTTTTAATTTAATTTAATGGTCTAAGTTACCAATATTATATTACAAAACATAATAATAGTAATTTAATTTAATTTATAGACATGGTTTTTATGAAGTGTAGGTAACTATAAACTAAACCTTGAATCAACATATTTTAAATTTAATAATTAAAATATAATTCAATTTTTTAATTTTAGAATCATATATCAAACTAGATCCAAGTATAATTTTTTTTCTTTTATTCTAATTTTTAAAGATAAAAATGAGTTAAATATTTTAAATTTTAAAATATTTAAAATAAATCAAATCAAATTATAATATATACTATTTCATATAAATATTTTTGATGTTTTATTTATTAGATATAAATCATTGATGGATCGTATTTAATAGTTTAAATTTTTAGATTGAATAAATTTTTGATATGATTTTATATTCTATACGATATAAATTTTTACTTAATTAATTAACTTAAACATAAGATAGATGTGAATATTCACGTATAAATCATTCATGAATCATACCTAATAGTTTGAACGGTAAATTAATAAATAAATTTACATATGAAATCAAACTATGTAAATTTATAGAGCTTTTAAAGGTATAATAAAATTTATATGATTGATGAGCATTAATGAATTAAAATTTGCTACTTATAGTCATAATTCTAAAAATCACTAATTGCATTTCAATTGAAATAAAATATTTATATATAACAAAATATTATATAAATATTTTAGATACTACAATAAACTTAAATGAATATATGTGAAACATTATTTTGATAAATTATTTAAAAAATATATTTACAAATTTAGATCATTTTTGATAGATTTAAAAAATGATTAATATTTCATGGTTCAGGGTATAATATTATTCATAGTAGTAATTTTTATATTGTATTAACTGTCACACCCAGCCCATACCTGGAGTAACATGCTCCCGTAGCATACACAATGACCTCCCGTAGGGGAAACTGTTATATACACTACAAGGGATACCTGAACCTGTATAAATATACGTCGTATGGGGACAACAAATAGTATGGCGGTGAAATCCGTAAACAGAACCAAACATAACCCTGGATAACAACATACATTCAATTGAATGAACATGTCAATAACAGAAGTATATTTATTAATATACAAAGGTTCTGATTACAATAACCGTACAAACCACCATAAACTACAAATACAATACTGCC
>CANYBF010793821.1:0-16111 GCA_948192965.1 Dalechampia spathulata
TAAATTGTTGCTTAAACAAACGAGAAAGCCAAAATAGAGACGGATAACCTCTAATCCTCGTGGGATCGATATCATACTACAACAACCTGTATGCTTGCAGTTGAGTAGTGGTAAACTACTGTCGCGTTTCGCAGCGATCAACAACCCTAACTTGAATCCTGGAATGCACTGGGACAAACCGAGATGCCCGTGAGGGCAAAACGACGAGGAGATAGGCTCGATTCATCCCAATCAATCCGACCGGTCCAAAATTAGGGTGCGACAATGTGCTATCACATGACCATCCTCCTTCAGTCAAGTCATGCATGTGCAAGTCATGTGAGAAGTGATACGTTCATATACATATGCACAATCACGTGCATGGCATATGCACTGTACATGCAAACTTATATCATGCATATTTGAAGTTCCACTTATTAGAATTGCATGATCTTAGTATCAAATTAAAGCATTTTTCATGCTCTATATAATAAAAATGAAAAATTCAAGCTAACTCATAAACAATATCTCATATTGAATCAACATCCATTCTCTTTATTTCTGATCCCCTAACTTTTTTATGCGACCTTTTGGGTTCTTAACATGTTGGCAACATATTATAATATTCTTAAATCTCATTTAATAACATTGAATGTAATTCATGAGCGGTTTGTAATCATACATAATAACTAGTCAAATATCAAGAGATCATTAGTTTGAGTACAATCCTTCCATATTAGATACTACTACAATGAACTCCTTTCACTACATATTATTTCATTTAGGTTTGAGTATAGATTAATATCAACTCAATACATGATCAAACATGTTAGATTAAACCCTAAAGCTGATGTTTCATGTACAATAATCTTTATTCTTAAAATGCCCCTATGAACCATTCACTTCTAGGTATTCCACTCTAGTCAAAGATCCTTGAATCAAATATTACTACATGCATCATTGAGATAAAACCCTTACCTTTAATCTGGGATGGTGAATCCTTTATTGATATACAAATATTTTCAACTACTTTATCCTATACCTAACTTCCTAACAATGAATGTCTTTTTTAAAGGAATTAAGCATAGGAGTTAAAGTATAATAAGTCATAGTTAAGATAACCTTAATATCTCAAGTTTAAAAATACTTGCATTATTGATATAAGTGAGATATGTATTTCATAGACATAGATTAATAATTCATATGAAATCTCACGGATAAAGCCTCCAATGAACCAATACTATATTGTTTATCCATATGTATACCTTAGACAACTCATGTCATAGTGAATGAGAATCACCCGTTAACAGAAGTATAACATGTGTTGATCTACATGTATTAATAATGTCCAATCTTATTAATACTATGATCAGGGTAATTTAGATACTGAACATTGACATACGATAAACATCTCATATCATAAACTCTTTATGCATTTCCCTCGTACTATTCTAATATCTTGGAGTTCATTATTTAATTTAATACTCTAAGTAAAACAAGTATATAAAATATTGCACTTAAATAATGAATAATGTCTTTTATTGATTAAATATTCAATTACATATAAAACATGATGTTCTAGAGTATACACCAACAATAAGTCAAGTGAAATTCAATCATTTTAAAGTGATAGAGATATAGTCTTATCAAACTCTTCTCATATCATAATAAATAAGAGAGCTCGAATACATTCAGAAGCCAAAAGCAATAAGTAAAAGCTCTCAAGGCTGTTCAAATCCTCAAGTTCTCAAAGTTTTCTTCAAGACCCTCAAAGCATTCTTTAAGTTTATCAAGACATGTATCAAGATCATCAAGTTGTTCAATAAATTCACTGAGATGTTCTTTCTTAAGGTGAAGTTTGATTCAAGATCATGCCCTAAAGCATTCGAATCATGTTTTTTCTCCAAAGTCAAGTCCAATTCAAGATAAGATTCAAAAAGTCCTTGAATCAAATTCCTTTTCGAGATTCGAATCAGAAAATCAAAATTCTTTAAATAAGAATTTCATATTAAAGATTATATCCTACTTTAAATTAATAAAATTTATTTGTTGCTTAAATTCTTATTTATTTTATTTTATTTTCAAATTTTTCACATTCACTTGTAATTTGATAATTCAAATTTTACAATAAGATTCTTATCAATACTAAATCATTATCAAATATCGCCCTTACATTTTTTAAATAACAACTTCATTTTCTTCAATGTAAACTTTATATAACATTCATATATTTATAGATCTTATATCTTTTTCTTAAAAATATGTTAATGATTCTTAATTCAATTATTTGTAGAAGCAATTACAAGAATTGAAATATGTTTAGGATGGACTGACATTCATTTGTTCATATGGTTGATGATATTCTTTGGAGACTAGGTTTTCTACAAAAGTAGACTGGGCCGCAGTTTTCAGTTGATCAATTGGCAAGTCATTCAGACTTAGTGTTTTTAACTTTTGGAGAAGTACTGCTCGGAAACAACAGCAAGATTAAACCCTAAACAGGCAAGTAGTCATTTCTTAGCCGGTTGATGTATGTACAAGGGTGACTAAATCAAGATGTGTTATAATGACAAATAGGTATAAAGACTAGTGGCTTAAACACATCACTATATCAAGCATGATATGAGAAATAAGAATGCCTCTTGCAATTGTTGAAAACAAAATATCTTACTAGGACACATTTATATTCAGAAGATAAAATCATTAAAGTCTCTGCAACAGCAGGCTTTACAAAACTAACTGCTAGACCTGTTGAATGCCTATGTAATATCCGCCGATGTTTTCAAAGCATCTAATCTTGCTTGTCTCCAGGTTTATACTCGGTGGTACTTTCAGCTTCCAAAGTTGAGACATTCTCAACTCGGTCTCGGGTACCAACCCTTAGAGGTTCCTCTTTGCCAATTGTTTGGATAAGCATTAGCATTGCAACCATAAACACAATTACGTAAACAGTTCTTACACCAATGAGCGAGTTGATATACCCCATAAAAGAAGGACCGCTGAGCTTTTTCAGTATCGTCTGCCCTTTTCTGTATCCTTCAAGAAATTGAGAGATTTGAGATCCTTGGTCCTCATCTTCAAGGCTTTCCAAACCAATAACCTTCGGTATTAAACGACATGCACAAGGTCAGTACAGATCTATTCATACGATATACTGATAGACATGCCATAACACCAGCATAACTAGGATGAATCAAATTGGCTGGTCTAGGCCACAAATCAATAAAGCGTACGCCTTAACGGGCGGTTAAGTTTGTTAGGACAAGCAGATCATTCCAACAGTGGCAGCTTATTTTGTTCCTTAAACGGAAACGCAAAGCACAAGGGCGATAGCTAACCACAATTAACCAAATAACCAATTCAACCATCCCAATAAAGTAAATCCAGAAAAGCAGAGAGATAAATCAAGAAAGGAAAAGAAAGCTCCAAGGTGAATTAAATAAACCAACCAATAATATATAGTATAACATTTCCACCATCTTATCAAACTGTGCCTCTTTCTTCTTTATTGTTGAACAATACCGCATGGAAAAGATGGAAGGAAATTAAGCAATATACAAGTAGAGCAAACTGGTTCTTAGTAAAAGGTAATTAATTTTGTGCAAGAGGGGTACCGACCACATTTATTACCACCATTTGAGTTTGACCTTACACTCTCTCTGGCCCATAGTATTACAACATGTATCTTTCCTGTTTCACATTTCAATGAAATTACTGGAACCTTCCTAACAAAGAGTGAGTTGATAGTGTATCTGCAGGATTCATTTGTATTCAGTTCAGAATTCATTGGCAAATCAATTCCTATGTCTTTAAATGGTAGGACTTAAAATGAATTCAATTTAGATGTATGAAATTGTATCCTGTAACAGTGCAGAATTCAATTGAATATGGAATTGCTGCTAAAATGCCTCTATTGCAACAAATTTATACGGAAAGAAACATATTGTTAACAAGGCAAAAGAAAGAAGAAAAGAAATAAGCTATTTATTTAAAATGAAGTCCTCGTGACAGGGGGGAAAACTAGAGTGGACAAAATAATAAAGCAATTGGAAAGAAATAAATAAGAAAATAAGATAAAAAAAAATGGAAAGAAAAAGAAAAACTAAGCCATTCATTTTCAATAAAGTCCAGTGATACAAAAGAAAATATATAATGAAAAGCTATACAAGCGCGAGGGAAAAGAAAAAAAAAAGAAAATGATGGAAGAAAATGAAAGGGAAGAAAAAAATTGAAATGAATACTAGAGAAGAACATGAAAATGTAATTCTAAGTAAAAAGAGAAAAATTGTGATGACAGAGAAGAAGATAGATATGTTGAAGCAGAGACAGCAAAATGTTAGAATGCCATGTGTATTTTAGTCAAAACTTTATCGACAGTGAAGTTATCTGCAAATTCCATGTTTTTTTGATAGAATTTCACTTTCTTTTTTTCCTAGATCCATAGAAGTCAAATCCCTACAAATAAAGCTCACGGTTTTTTTGCTCCAAGAACAAAATATTTACAATTTTAAATTAATTCAACAAAAATTGTTGAATTTATATGTTACAAAGTGCAGTAGGAATACAACAAAAATGAAACCAATATTTGAAAATATAAATAACAGTTTTGTAGATCAATTTTTGTCCAAAAGTTGAAGTTGTTCGGTAAAGCCCCGGGATTCTCTTATATCTCTAATAGTTTTATCTTGCAAATGATATTTCTAACATGCATAAGCTTCTATGGTTAACTTATAAGACAACATTTTTTATAAATTTCATGGTATACAATATTACTTTTGCCAATAATATCAAACAAATTTAGACATATCAATATAATTTAGCTAAATTCTTCGAAGTTCTTCTACAAATTCCATCTACTTTGATAGAATTTCATTTTAATTTTGTTTAAATCCATAGAAATCAAATTCCTAGAAATAAGACTCATGGCTTTCCATTCCAAGAACAAAACCATTTACAATTTTGTATTAGTTCCACAAAACTTGTAGAATTTATTTGTTACAAGGCACATTAGGAATATAACAGTTTGGTGGAACATTTTTTGATCAGAAGCTTAAGCTATCAGATGCGGTCGTAAGAATTCTTTTATACCTCTACTAGTAATAGTTTTATTTGCTAGATGATCCTTCTAACATATAAAAGCTTCTATGGTCAATTAAACTATAAGACATAAATTTCATGGTATGCAATGTGACTTTTGCTAATAATATCAAACATATTTAGGCATACCAATATAGTTAAGTTAAAACCTCTAACTGAATTTCATTTTATTTTTGCTTAGATCCATTGTTATGGACTCTTTTGTGGGCCACGTCTATAATAGACGTAATAAGTGAATTCCAGCAAAGGCATAGACTTTCTCTTTTAGTGATTTCCTAAGATATTTTTATTTAATGTTGATTTCTTCCTAGAATAGTTTTTTATTACCTATTCCTATTTAAAAAGAAACCTAAATTATAGGTTTCCTATTTCTGTAATAAGAATGGCCCTATTTAAGGGGACAAATGGAATAAAAAGGGGTGTGAAATTTACCAGAAAATTACAAAGATCTAGAGCTCTCCCTTTTAAACGAGGTCTAAGGTTTCAAGCTCCCTTTGACAAGTTTGAGTCATTTAAAAATAGGTCGCTCAAGGAATTAGACTAAAGGAGGGAAAAAGGGAATAGCAATTGATTCAGATTTTCCTGTCAATCGCCCTGTGACTCGATCCATATCACAAGTTCACAACAACATGGTATCAGAGCCCAACACAATGGGCGATTCTAGCAAGAGTGAAGAATTGCGATCCCTGCTACAGGAGGCACAAGCCGTGAATGATGCTAGGGTTGCTGAAGTGGAAAGGCGGTTGGGCAGCCAAATGCAACAATTATCGCTCCAGATGCAAGAGCTACTTTCTGGGTTTCATTGCGGTGCAAACAAAGACTTTGATGGGACAGCCAGTAGCAACAACCAGCACAAAACAAGTTTTCAGCCACTTCGAGGAGGAATGCAATCCAACAACGAAATGATTCCACGGTATACCAAGCTAGATTTTCCAACATTCGACGACTTTGAAGATCCATTGATTTGGCTGCATCGATGTGAGATGTTCTTTTCCAATCAACACACACAGGAGGGAGACAAGGTGGGATTGGCTGCATTCCACATGCTGGGTGAGGCTCAATTATGGTACCATCAATTAGAGATCGAGAATCCTTCCATTGATTGGGCAAGATTTAAGGCATGTTGTACTCTTCGTTTTGGACCACCTGCTAGGGGTAACCCATTGGGAGACCTAGTTAACTTGAAACAAATGGGGACAATGGAGGAATACCAACGACAATCTCAAGAATGTTTGGCGAGGGCCAACAAGTTTGTTCGAGTAGACCAACATGTCAGTTTGTTTACTGCTGGGTTAACTGATTCCATCTGACTTGACGTGGAACTTCATAATCCCCCTGATTTAGCCCATGCTATGAATCTGGCTAGGGCATTTGAGAAAAAACAATTGGTATTGAAGGAATCCACGACACGAAGAGGAGCATGGCAAGGAAGTAAGAGCAATTATTCATCCATTGTAGCACCCCCAACGTCTTAGCTTCTTAAGGGTAGCATTACACCCGGAGGAATTGCTGAAACAAAAACAATGAATGCGTCCACCACTTTTGTAAAAAAATTGTCAAGGGCAGAAATGGCAAATCGAAGAGCCAGAGGGTTATGTTATAATTGTGATGATCCATATACTATTGGACATCAATGCAAGAAGCTCTTTTGGCTGGAGGTAGCAGATCCTACTAAAGCAGAGTCGGTCATTGAAGTAGAACCAGAACCTGTAATTTCCTTACATGCAATCACAGGTCAAAAGAATGCCATAACCATGCAAGTAATGGCTGTCATGCAAGAACAACCACTGCTGGGTTTGGTAGACTCTAGTAGTACACATAATGTCATTAGTTTAACCGCTGCCCAACGCTTACAAATTAAAGCTCAACCCCACTCCAATACAAGTGTTTCAGTTGCTAATGGAGACAAAGTTCAAAGCATAGGATCTTGTCCGGCGGTATCATTTTCCATTAATAATAACCTTTTTACTGCTGATTTTTTCATTATTACCTTCGCTGGCTTTGACATGGTATTAGGTATTAAATGGTTACAAACGTTGGGACCAATCCTTTAGGATTTTGCTTCACTTACAATGAGTTTTACAACAAATGGAGATCAGATTGTGCTTCAAGGGAGGCAAAACCATCCCACTCCTTAACTTCATTTACGTAGTTCAAATGATCCTCGACAAAAATTGGAGAGCTTACTGGCAGAATTTTCTGATTTATTTCAAGAGCCTTCGGGGCTGCCTCCTCTCCGCAACTGTGATCACCGAATCTGCCTCGAATCGAGATCTGGCCCTGTGGTTGTTCGGCCATATCGATATCCTCATTTGCAGAAGGATGAAATCGAGAGACAATGCATACAAATGTTACAACAAGGAATCATTCGTCCTAGTGGATCACCATTCTCCTCACCAGTTCTACTGGTCAAAAAGCATGATGGCACTTGGCAGTTTTGTGTAGATTATCGGGAGCTTAATGCTAAAACAGTCAAAGACAAGTTCCCTATTCCGATGGTAGAGGAACTGTTGGATGAGTTACATGGGTCCCAGTACTTTACGAAGCTGGATTTACGATCTGGATATTTTCAGGTTCGCATGCATTCACCGGATATTGAGAAGACAGTTTCCATACCCATCATGGACATTTTGAATTTCTGGTCATGCCCTTTGGACTGTCCAATGCGCCTTCAACTTTTTAGGCACTTATGAATGAGGTCTTCCTTCCACATTTACGTAACTTTGTGTTGGTTTTCTTTGATGATATTTTGGTCTACAGTAAAACATGGGAGGACCATTTGCATCATTTGCATGTGGTATTTAACTTATTCCGTGCCCATCATCTTTATTTGAAGCAATCTAAGTGTTCTTTTGGAGAACCCAAGGTTGCCTATTTGGGCCATGTGATTTCTGTTGCTGGTGTAACAGTTGATACCAACAAAATTCAAGCAATTACTGATTGGCCACAATCTCATTCCATTACTGCCTTACGGGGATTTTTGGGTTTAACTGGATATTACTGCCGTTTCATCAAGGATTATGGGAAACTAGCCGCACCACTAACCAGCATGCTTAAGCGTAATTCTTTCCATTGGGATCAGGTAGCACTTTCTTCCTTTGCTCAACTCAAACAGGCACTTGTTGCTGCCCTGTGTTACAACTACCAAATTTTCATGACCAATTTGTTGTAGAGTGTGATGCCTCAGGTGGTGGAATTGGCGCTATACTTCAACAAAACCACCATCCTATTGCTTTTTCTAGTCAACAATTAGCAGAGCGGCATCAAAAATTGGCTGCCTATGAGAGGGAATTAATCGGGTTAGTAAAGGCGGTCCAACATTGGCGCCCATACCTTTGGGGCCGTGCTTTTCTCATTCGCATTGACCATTACAGTTTGAAATTTCTATTGGAAAAACGCATTACCACTTCCCCACAACAGCATTGGATCACCAAACTCATGGGTTTTGATTTTTGCGTGGAATATCGAGCTAGAAAATTGAATGCAACAGCTGGTGCTTTGTCTCGACGCTGTCATGAAGGGGGTCCTGAAGGCAAGTTCTTGTATGTTATCAATCATCCTCGTGCCCTCTTATTAGACACTATTCGTGAGGAAGTGACAAATACTGCCTCACTACAAGAATTATATACAAACATTGAGAGTAAGGAAATGGACACTGCTTGGGCTGTTCATGATGGTCTTATTCTTTACAAAAGTAAAATTTATTTGCTGCCTACTTCTTCCTTCATTCCTACAATATTGTCTGGCTATCATGATAGTGCACATGAAGGCATACAAAAGACTTTACATCGGATACATAGTGACTTTTATTGGAAGGGCATGAAGCAGGGAATTGCTGACTATGTGGCAGCCTGTCCTACATGTCAACGCCACAAGACTGAAAGTTTAAGCCCGGCTGGCTTACTTCAGCCCTTAGCTTTGCCTTCACAAGTTTGGGCTGATATCTCCATGGACTTCATTGATGGCCTACCAAAAGTTTGGGGTAAAACAGTCTTGTATGTGATGGCGATCGGTTTTCTAAATATGCTCATTTTATTCCCATGTCACATCCATATACAGCCTCACGAGTAGCCCAAATTTTTTTGGAAAATATTGTTCGTTTACATGGCCTGCCAGAATCTATTACATGTGATCACGATGTGGTTTTCACTAGTCATTTTTGGCATAAACTCTTCCGTCTATGTGGAACAAAGCTTGCCTTCTCTTCTTCTTATCATCCACAGACGGATGGTCAAACCGAGGTTGTCAACCAAACAATTGAAATGTATTTGCGATGCCTTGTCGACAATCGTCCTAAGCGATGGGTGGATTGGATTCCTTGGGCCGAATATTGCTACAATACTTCTTTTCATACCGCTCTTCATGCTACCCCTTTTCAGGTTGTCTATGGCCGCCATCCTCCCCATTTATTGTCTTACGTAAATGGATCCTCTCGGATTGAGGCAATTGATCATGCCTTAATTGATCGAGACCTAGCTTTACAAGAAATTAAGCATCGCCTTCAACAAGCTCAATTTCGCATGAAGGAGTATTATGACAAAGGGCATCGAGATGTTGCGTATGACCCGGGTACACTAGTTTGGCTTCGCATTCAGCCTTATCGCCAACTTTCCCTGGCTGGTCAAGTTCGACATAAGCTTTCTCCTAAGTTTTATGGGCCATTTAAGGTTTTAAAACGCATAGGGAGTGTTGCTTACCAATTAGAGCTGCCTTCTAATTCTAAACTTCATGATGTTTTTCATGTTTCTCTTTTGAAGCCATACAAGGGTGCTGCCCCAGTTCCAGCTCCTACTTTACCTCCTATAGAAGACGGGAAGGCTGCCCCTACCCCTAGTTCTATTCTCCGTGCTCGCCTCAAGCGCGGCACTTGGGAACTTCTCGTTCACTGGGCTGGTTTGGATGTTGACGAAGCTACTTGGGAACCTTTGGATCATTTTCAGCAGGTTTACCCTGAATTTGAGCTTGAGGACAAGCTTTTTCTCCAGGGGGAGGGTAATGTTATGGACTCTTTTGTGGGCCACATCTATAATAGATGTAATAAGTGATTTCCAGCAAAGGCATAGACTTTCTCTTTTAGTGATTTCCTAAGATATTTTTATTTAATGTTGATTTCTTCCTAGAATAGTTTTTTATTACCTATTCCTATTTAAAGAGAAACCTAAATTATAGGTTTCCTATTTCTGTAATAAGACTGGCCCTATTTAAGGGGACAAATGGAATAAAAAGGGGCGTGAAATTTACCAGAAAATTACAGAGATCTAGAGCTCTCTCTTTTAACAAGGTCTAAGGTTTCAAGCTCCCTTTGATGAGTTTGAGTCATTTAAAAATAGGTCGCTCAAGGAATCAGACTAAAGGAGGGAAAAAAGGGAACAACAATTGATTTAGATTTTCCTGTCAATCGCCCTGTAAGTCGATCCATATCACAAGTTCACAACATCCATAGAGATCAAATTCCCATAAACAAGGCTCACAATTTTCCATTCCAAGAACAAAACCTTTAGATTTAAATCAATACTACAAAACTTGTTGAATTTATTTGTTACAAAGTGCATTAAGAATGCAATAAAAATGGTATCAAGATTTAAAAATATAATAATAATTTGGTGGATTAGATTTTATCTAAAAGCTTAAATTCTTAAGTAAAGCTCCAAGAATTCTTGGATACCTCAAATGGTTTTATCAACTAGATGGCATTTCTAACATGCAAAAAAGCTTCTATGGGTAACTTAACTATAAGACAATGTTTTCTATAAATTTCATGGTATACAATGTGATTTTGGCCAAAACTATCAAACAAATTTAGGCATATCACTATAGTTCAACCAAAATCTCTAAAGTTCATCTCTAAATTCCATCTAGTTTGAAAGAATTTCCTTTTAATTCTATTTAGATCCGTAGAAATCAAATTTCTAGAAATAAGGTTGATGGTTTCCCATTCCAATAACAAAACATTTAGAATTTTAAATTAATTTCATAAAACTTGTTGAATTTATTCATTACAAAAAATGCTAGGAATAAACAAAAAGGCCACCAAGATTTAAAAATATAAATGATAATTTGGTGAATCAATTATTGTCTAAAGCTTAAACTTTAAGGTGAAGCTCCAAAGATTATTTTATATCTCTAATCATAATAGTTATCTATCATACCATACTTCTAACATGCAAAAGCTTCTGTAGTTCACTTAACTATAAGACAACATTTTCTGTAAATTTCATGGTATACAATGTGATTTTTGCTAGTAATATCAAACAAAGTTTGACATATCAATATACAGTTTAGCCAATGTCTTTGAAGTTTATCTTCAAATTCCATCTAGTTTGAAAGAATTTCATTTAAGTTTATTTATATCCGTAGAAATTAAATGCCTAGAAAAAGGTTGATAGTTTTTCATTCCAATAGCAAAACATTTAGAATTTTAAATCAATTCAACAAAACTTGTTGAATTTATTTGTTATAAAGTGCATTAGGAATATACCAAAAAATTCCACCAAGATTTAACAATATAAATAATGTTTTGATGGATGTTTTTGTCCAAAAACTTAAGTTGTTAGGTGAAACCTCAATGATTTTTTTATATCTCTAACAGTTTTATTTGCTAGATGATATTTCTAACATCCAAAAGCTTCTAAACTTAACTATAAGACAACATTTTTTGTAACTTCCATGGTATGGAATGCAATTTTTGCCAATAATATCAAATTAATTTGGACATATCAATATGGTTCATAATACCTACGTAAGATAATCTCATACTTTTCCAAAATGTAGCTTTTTCAAGATTAAAAATATAAATTATGCAAGCCTTGAAGCAACAGTAGAAAGAGATAAATAACTTACCGAGAGATACTCCTCATCCCCATCCCAAACAACAATTTTTGGCAATTTTGTCTTTTTATTACAACCAAATGTATCTGCAAAATCCTCCCATTGTTTCACGCCAACATAACCAAATACCAAGTCACGATTTGCAGATGCAGTAGCTTTCAATAACTTGACCAAGTTTTGTGATTTTTCGTCAGATTCATCCTCCATGATGGTCAGCACAATTTTCCTCTTGTCATCTTTCAATATCTTCAGTGTGTCATGGTTCATGGGAACTGCTGGAGGAAGGAAATTTTGTTTTATGAAGTCCTCCAAAAAATTCTCTGCATATTTAACAGGAAAGTTAGAACTATTCAAAAGTTATGCAATGAAGCCAGCAAAAACCAAGCTATATAAAAAAATAAAAGAAAATTTCATATATATTTCAATAAAGGAAACTAATGTTTAGATTGAAAGAATTTTTCTATTAATTTGGTAAAAATTAATGTTTATAATTATATATTTTTGTTTATCCTCCACCTTCCCACTTTTAATATAGTTATAAGTAAAATTAGGGTGCTATAATGACATAAGCCTAAAAAGAGTGAAGAAAACTTCCATCTGCTGGAAAATTGACTATGGAGTGCATTGAAATACACAGGCTAATGATAGTCGAGCAACTTAATTTGAGAAAAAAGTGAACCATTTCAGGTTTGTTCTTTTAAGCGTTAATAGACTCAACTTAATTGATGAGATAACTGAACTAGCTCAATAAAAGCATGTCAAACTTTCACCATGGTTAATACCAGACATCAGCAACAAAAGTTACTGATTCACAGTCACAAAAGATTATAGCAAGATTCAAAAAACAGGGAAACGTATCCAGAAGCTGCAAGCACAAACAAGTTTTATTGGAGTCAAATAACATGGCACTTGAGTATGTGCTTGCCCAGTACAGGTAGAGATTAAGCCAACTTTCATAACATGAGCAAGTTTCTAGACTCGTTCTATTCAAATAACAAACTCTAAGCAATATTTATTAGCAGAGATCAGTACCCTTGCACTGTGTTTATAATACAGAGTGCATTCCTTGTTATTTATGAACACCAGACCATAACTGGGTATGGAACGCTATTTCTAAAGGTAATATGTGAATATTTAAACAGGCAAGTTACACCAGATAGAACAAGTATAATCGTACAGACAAAACTTAATTAATTTATCCTATCCTCATCTGTTTTCTTATCGCTTCTTTCCTTTATACATAAATTGCCATTTCTCAAGCAACCAATATGAAACTAACCTTCAAAGGGACCATAGAATATGCTTTGCTCGTTATAAGTTGGGTGAATGACCACCAATGCAGGAACCTTATCAAAATCATATCGTACCATGGCATCTTCTGAGACATCAGTTGCCACAGAAAACCACGCCTTTTTCTTATACTTTGTACCTAATGTTGATAATATCTTCTCAGTTACACCAAAACCTATGAAAATTGGAAAGCTTGCGCCAGCTCCTTCAACAAAGCCTTTTATAGCATTGTCTGAATTGAGTACAGCAACATCAGGAGCAACAAATTTCTTCAGGTAACGCACAAGTAAATCTGCTTTTCTAGGCCCGTAATAGTCCACCGGAACACCATGCATAAATATCTTCAGGGTAGGATACCCACTGCATCCAAGTAATGCAAAAAATAGTGACTGAATAGTATGTTGTTTTACAGCACGGTCGCAGCATGCTAACGTGAAGTATATAACAAGAAACATATACCATCAACCATGTGCTATGAAAAAAATACATACTCAACATCGTATTTGCTAGCAAGACGCGTATACTTGTCAGCATTTACTTTTGCTATCGCTATTGGTTCCTTCAATTTAGCAAGAATAGGAGCAGCAGCATCCAACTGTAACCAAATATTCATATTAAGAAGAAACACAATCAATAATATTCAATATAAGAAGTGAAAATGAGAAATTATTTCTCTGTAAAATATTCATATTATTTCATTGGACGCACACTTAATTGAAATCCTAGAAACAGATGTTGACAAAGGCCTTATGCAACGCATATCTAAGCTTAATATTTGTAATCAAAGGACTTGACGATTCTTACAAGTTTAGAGACCCAACTTAGAGACCCAATTCGGAAAATCGCAATCGACAAATCAATCAATTTACTGATAAACAAAAAAGAAGAAAAATCGAACACAAGATCTTAATATAATTCCAGAATAATAAGAAGAGTATAATAATAATAACCTAATAATAACAACAATAAGAATAATAGCAGTACTAGTACTAGTAGTACGAAGAAGATACCTCAGGAGAGAGACGCTTGCAATGACCGCACCAAGGAGCATAGAAGTCAACGAATATGTAATCGAATGAAGAAATTGCAGAATCGAAGTTAGATTCGTCTAGCTCTAACACTTTTCCTTCTATTTTCATGTTCCCATTATCCGGTTCTGATAAAACTGACGTTAGCAGAAACGAGATCGAGAGTGCCACGAGAGCAATCAACCTTGGCATTTTCCTTCTTTCTTTCCAACAGCAATGGCTGTTCTACTTTCTCTGATGCTTCACTAATTTTGCAAAGAATTATAATTTTATTTCTATTGTAAATATAAACAGAATTGTTCTCCTCCTTGAACCTCAATACAAACCAAATTGTTTTATTTTTTTAACCTGTTGGATCGGTCATTGCATTTAAACATATTGAACAACTCTAATTTCATTCCATTCCATTCAATATGTTTATTAGATGAATAAAACTTAGGTTGAGAAAGCAAAATAAAATAAAATCAACCATAAATAATTATACAAAATTTTAATTTTTAATTTGATGATAATTGCTCTTTCAATAAGTCAATGTAAATTTATTTTATGATGTCATCAGAGATGGAATAATTTAGTTAATTTATTGAATTTTTACTAACTAATGAAAATTTTAGTATTGTTGATTGTTCAAAAGTTATTTAGTACAATTAAAGTTTAAGATTTTATATTATTCAATTAATATATCATCACATTTTTAATTCAATTAAAATTTTAAATAAAAGTATATCTATAGAGTATAATAATAAATTTAAATAAATAAAATACTTCTAAAAAGTGTTATGTTTTTAAATTAACTGAACATTTTTAGAAAAATATTATAAATTTCAGTTGATTGGTTGTTAATTAAATCAAACTGGAAAATATGATTGGATTTAGTTTGGTAAATCAATAAAATATGATTAAATCTTACTCATTCGCATTAATCAATTAATCATGATTATTGGATTTAATTAGTTTCAATTAATGGTGATAATAAAATTGATCAATAAATATATTCAAATTTATCCATATAGTTTTCAATTATTTTAATTCATAAACATGCGATGTACTTGACAATTCTTATGTTAGAAGGTAACACTAGTGTCACTTCAAATCTACGTCATTAAATTTGTCTAAATAAATAACAATCATTAAATATACGATGTGTTATACGATGTGTTATACGATGACTAAATGGTATGATGATGGGATCTAACCATTATGACATGCACTCGAAGTTGCATCCAACATAACATCAACCAAATATTTCTCTTAAAATCCCTCCGTAACATCCAACGATTACGCTCCTTACCCATAAAAAGAAGGAATTTTTTTGGAAAATTCAAGGTATGTGTTTGCAACCCCTGCTTTTTAACTATTCTAGTAATTTAACATTTTCAATTTAGTGATTTAAACATTAAAGTAGTTCTTCATAGACCAACTCATCTTTCCTTTTCTTCTTGTATATATTCACAGCATTATTCCGTGTAAAGCCAAATCAAATTCATCACTTGACATTATCTAAGAGAAAACACTTCTTACTATGACGAGATTTTTTCAAATTTTCATTCACCTTTTCCTATGCTATAAACAATTTATTTATTTAGAAAAATACCTCAAGAAATTACCAATGCACTTATTACCACATTTATTACCGATTCTTTAGACACTCAAACCATGGTTACAACAACAACCATGACAATTGGTACCTCCCTACTAATCTTGATGCCCAACATCTTAACCAATTGTATTGCATCTATGATGCGAACCCAATGGCAAGTATGCCACAAACCCACACGTACCTAAGATATAGCTCCAATGGTAGAATAAACCCCCGCCCTATTGAACCCCCAAACTAGCAAGTATGGAAACACAAATGATAAGGCTTAATGGAAGAAGAGAAAACGCCA
>CANYBF010794032.1:0-17007 GCA_948192965.1 Dalechampia spathulata
GACAAAAACACTAAATGCAACCCTAAATCGAATCTTGAACTGCACCAAGATGAATCAAGATGCCCATGAGGGCAAAACGACAAAGAGATAGGCTCGACTCATCCCAATCAATCCGACCGATCCAAAATTAGGGTGCGACACTCCACCTGCTGCATCAATGGTTCCTCTGGTTGTGGTGTTCACTCCATTGTAGAATGTCTGGAGCAGTAACTCTCTTGGCAAATTGTGATGAGGACACTTTCTTTGTAGCTCCTTGAACCTTTCCCATGTTTCATATAAAGATTCATTATACAACTGTTAGAAGTTGGTGATCTCCTTGATAATCTTTGCAGTCTTTGCCAAGGGGAAGTATTTAGCCAAAAATGCTTGCATGAATTGGTCCCAAGTTATGATTGACCTTGAAGTCAATGAGTACAGCCAAATCTTTGCCTTGTATCTTAAGGTAAATGGAAATAGCCTCAATCTTACAACATCCTCTATAACTCCATTGTACCTGAAAGTGTCACAAATTTCCAGAAAGTTCAATATATGAGCATTAGGATCCTCATTCTGTAAACCAAAAAACTGCACTGAAGACTGTAACATCTGCAGTAATGCTGACTTAATTTTGAAGTTATTGGCTACAACCGCTAGCCTCATGATGCTTTGCTGGTTAGTATAGAAGCCAGGCTTGACCACATTCATCAAAGTTCTCTGTTCTTCTGCTATCTCTACTAGATTTTCTTGTACAACTCTTCCTTGAGCAATTCTTTAATTTTCTCTTTCAAGCTTTGTTGGATCTTCACAAGCTTCTACAATCATTGATTTAGAGTTCTTGGTTCTCCTGCTCATACACCTGTACAACTCAAATAAAAATTACCAATACACAAATGCTCATACTCAGTTCTTGGTTCTCTTATAGCGACGTTAAACACGTAAATCCCCGGTAACGGTGCCAAAAACTTGATCGTTGTCCCAGACGATAGTAGTTTTTTTCACTACTTCACTACAAGTATACAGATTGCTATAGTAATGTATCGATCCCATGAGGATTTAGTGATTTATCCACCACTACTTGGATTTCTGATTTGTTTAAGCTAAGAAAGAAGGGTTGGTGTTTGGGAATATCTACTGTCAAAATGTAAGAAGTATTGTTGAAGTAAAGACACTATCGGATGATGAATATGTAAGGAATGAAGTTCTTATCACCAAGCTATTTGATAACTCTATGCCTATTGCTACCCAAGATATCCAATGGCATTGACTACCCTCTCTCAAGGTGAAATCAACTAAATTTTCATCTAACCTCAGATCCACTTAGTCACTCTCATGGCCTTCTGATCAGGGGAAACTGTTTAGCTATCATACAGAAACTAGGAGTATGTAGATCTCTCATACACACCTACCTACCCAGAATGAATAAGCATTCCATAGTTCAATTCTCATTGTAACTACAGAGCATAAGGAAGCATTCCATATGACTCAACTCTCATTGTAATCACAAAGTAGAGATTAACTTCTGGAATCAACCCTTGAAATTAAACATTCATAGCATTGTTCAAAACAAGCAATAACAGTTATCCCTAGCAAGGGATTTCAAACTTCAAACCCTACTATATAGTACTTTAGCAACTCATGGTTGTACAAGAAGAACAAAGAAAGAAAATTATAGCTGAGAGTGTGCTGCCTATTGGTGGAAGACACCGCCCCCCTTTTCCTCTTGGGTTCCTGCTGTCTTTTTATTTCTACAGTGGAGTCCTCTCTTTTTCCTCTTCTTGTCATTTTCTTCTTTCCTGCCCATCACTCTTGACTTGGTTCCCATTATCCCTAAACGTGCTTTAATTTTTTTTTTCCTTCATTTTTGCCCATTACTCTTGACTTGGTTCCCATTATCTTTGAATGCTCCTTTATGGCCTTTTATTTTATTCTCTCATGGATCCTACTAATTTTGGTGTTTGATTTCTTTAAATCTACTCAATAATGATCGGTCCACGATCATGGAGTGCCTGATGGGAACTTTGCCTTCGATTCTTCCTTCTGTCATGATCGTGGAGTTGAGGTCCATAGTCGTGAAGTTGCTAGGGAGCTATTTCATGGAGTTGAGGTCCACGATCGTGGAGTTGTCCCTGGCTTTTGTTCCTCTAGATGAGCTTTGACCACGATCATGGAGTTGAATGCCACGATCATGGACTTGTTCTTCTTGTCCACAATTTCTTCACTTTCTCTTTATTGTACCTTAAACTCTGCACACTTAACACACCCATCACATTCTACTAAAAACATAACATTCAAAGTGAAATATAAAGGAATGAATGCGCAAATTTCACAATATAAACTCTTAAAACATGATGCATGATGACACTTATCACTATAACTTTAGTTTTCACCTATATATATCCGATTTGTACACATGCCTCTGAACCTCCCTTGAGTGTTCTAGACATGTAGAGAAAATTACATTTTGCTTGTGGAAGGCAGAGCACATAACATACATTTCATGATATATAGAGCATATAATGCTACATGTTGCACATGTTCTGAAAATATATGCATAGTGAATGGTCTTTTCCCATGCAAATCTAATATGCTTCATATGATACCATGCATTTATGCCCCAAATCATGCTTATTTGACATATGGTGTACATCCTAATGCACTCACATTAGGTGGCACACATAGGTAAAAAATGCATCATGTTGGGCATTTGCTACTACATGCTACACATATAGCCTTTTCTAGGCTATATGTTGTGCATATAGTACTATATACTGCATATATCATGCATATTTTCCAAAATCCCACATTTTTTATCAATCCTTTGATAACCCATCCTCCTTTACTATAAATATATGCCTTGTATTTATGGAAAAGAGGCCTAAAATTCATAAAATCAACCCAAACTCTATCAAATTCAATCTATACTTAATTAAGCCTTTAATTAAGTAATTAATCTTGGATTAAAGACTAAATAATTCTACTTAAATCCCTAATCACATTTAGAATCAAGATTTTAGAAGCTAATTACTTTGGTGAGTGAAGAATGCTTACTCTCTTTTCATTTTCTCCTTGATTTCTTAATGGGTTTGTGGATTTTTGGCTTTATTTTGATGGTTGGCTTCAATCATGAATGCTACAATAGTATTCAATGCTTATTTATGGCGTAAATGATTTGTAATAGTTATAAATCTACTAAGATTTGTGTTGCATTTCATGTTTTATTGAAAAATATGTTTTCTTCTAATTTTTACATGTTATGTACTGCATACATAGATGCTAGATTTGTCAGATTTTCATGATTTCTTGTTTAATTTCACTTGTTTTCTGATTTTTATTGAAGTTTCTAGTAGCATTAATGGCTTTATAGTACCCCTAATGATCTAAATTCATCATACATTGATTCTACATCATTAATTTTAGCTTCAAAATTGAATTTTCAAGTTAAATGCTTATTTAATTTGTTAATTTTATATTGTTGATGTGATTGGCTTTGATTGGATGTATTTAGCATTTCTAATTGACATTTGAATGATATTAGAGTCCTCCAATTCATTGTGCCATGATCAATTTCCTTTGATTTTGCTATTAAATCATTTATTTTGCTTAATTACTTAATTAATGCCATTTTAATTATTTTTTGCTTGTCTCTTGACACAATTAGCTTAATTGGATGTTGTCTTATTTCTAAATGATGCCACATGTAATCTTAAAATCTTCTAATTATTCTATTGATTGATTTTTCTTAAAATTGATTGTTTTTACATAATTTTCACGATCCAAATCATGTTTATTATCATGTTTTCATGATTGTTATCATTATATTCATTGGATTTTGACCCTTGATTCATGCTTTCATATAGCATTGAATTAATCAATCTAATCCTAAATTTTGTTTACCACTAATGATTATTTTTCTATTTCACGTTTTCATTTATGTATTTTTCGGCTCATGCTACTCAAGGTTGACTTTTTTGAGTGATGGAGATGTTGCTTAACATCTCAGATCTTTTGTATTGTTGAAGATCCTTTGTAATAGAATAGGCCTTTATTTTATTTCCCCCGGCATATATGATTTAACCTTATTTCATTATGTATCCTTTATCTTCCTTGATCCCTTTCTTCAGGCCATTATTATTGATTTTTCATTCATTCTGCTATGCTCGTTTTATCATTGCTATATGATATATGTTATACCATGTCATGTCTATGTTATGTCATCTCATATGTTATACCTATGCTATGTCATCTCATATGCCATACCTATGTCATGTCATCTCTCATATGTCATGCCTATGCCATGTCATCTCTCACATATCATGCCTATGTTATGTCATTTCTCACATATCATACCTATGTCATGTCATCTCACATATCATGCTTATGTCATATTATCTCACTTGTCATGCCTATGTTATGTCATTTCACATGTCATGCCTATGTCATATCATTTCATATGTCATGCATATGCCATGTTACATGTCATGATTGCCATATCATGATGTCATGTCATGATTGTCATATCATATTTATCATGTTATATCTATTATGATTGCTACTATGCTATACTCGTTATGTGCTTTATTTCATGCTTATAAATGCTCACCTGCTTAGGGTAATTAACTCAACTAAAATGGTAAATCAAACTTGAAACTCTAAGAGAATAGATCTTCACCACTTGAACCCATCTCTAAAGGGTTTGACTTAGCACTCACGCTAATGGGTTGGTTGAACCAAATTCAGAACCATCTGGTGGTGACTCCATCTTATGACTCTATCTTGCAACTCTTTTTAGTCCATCTTATTTCTCGAGGTAGCCCCTCGAGAAGATTGCATTTTCACTCCAAGGGGACTCCCAGTCCGTGCTTCATAAGCCTCGCTGTAGGTCATGGCGAAAGCCCATCCCATAGTCGTATATAATAAAAATTCATCTATATGTATCACACAAAGTAATATATGCATCACATAAAGTGGTATGTATGATGCATGTAATATGGAACATATTATATACAATGCATATAATGATATATGTGATGCATATAACATTCATCAAAAAAATAAAACTATATTTTATAAAGAAAATCATAAATATATACAGATTATTTGATCATTACAGACCATTTAAGATATTTTCAAGTCTTAAAATGACATTATAGTATTTAGGATAGCAACTAAAATCATAAATCAAGTCATGAAATCAAATAAAATCAAGGAGAATAGAGAGAAAAATAAATTACTAAAGCTAGTGAGTTTGTGCTCCAAAATCAAAAGTGAATAAGGTTTTTAGTGAGATTAATTAGTCACTAAACCTAATTAGATGTTTAATTAGGTGAGATTTAGTTCCAAAGAGTTTTTAATTCTTAGAATTAAATGTATTTGACCCCTTTAAAGTCAATACCCAAAGGGTATTTATAAGACCTATTGGGTAATGAGCCAATAGTCAATTGGCAATATGGGGAAAAGTAGGTTTTTCAACTATATGCATCATACAAAGTAATATATATAATGCATATAGTTAGAAAATCAATTATATGCAATGCACAAAATAGTATGTGTGATGCTTATAATTAAAAACTCACTTCATGCATTGGCTTTGTCACACCTCCTAACGAGACATGTCTCATAATGAAATCCTGGAACTCCTCACTAAAGCCCCATAATTTCATCACAAGGGAAGAATTGCAAGACAACAACATCAACACAAAGCATACATAGCATAACAAACAAATTCCTGAAGAACATCATGCATAAAGATACCAAGAAAAGATGAGGTACTACTGAGTCAAACATAATGCACAACAGTATATATATAGCTACAGTCATCCCAGTGGCATCAAAAAGCAATAACCAATACAACATAAAATAGTACTACTGCCAAAAATGAGAAGAGGCATTAGACTGCATACACAATGCCCGAAGGAGTCTGTCTAATGTGTCCCGGGCTACAATCATGAGATCCACAAAAGCCGTGAATCACACTACCAACAAACTCTACTACCCCCGTCTAACCTCAAAAGTGCTCGAACCTGCATTCATCAAACAACAAATGCTGAGTAAAACTCAGTGGCGCTAAATAAAATGAATGCAATGTTTATTAATTTTGAAGTATAAGGAATATCAAAATAATAAAATAACAACTATTTTGGTGTAAAGCAAGTAATCAAATGTCAATAACCAATTATTCCAAGCTTATGACAAGTGCAATTAAAAACATAAGCACATTTCAGTATAATGTACATAAACATCATCATTAATATTTATTTTAATGCAGTGCACAAATCAATTTCCTGTATAGACTTATTTGCCCAAACATAGATACAGAGTCCTTTATCTCACCACTTCATAGTACCTGGATTCAATTCTGCTTTTCATTCATAGCATCCTAAATAACTCATATTTTTCCATAACTATAATATCTCATTCCAGCTTAAAATGAATTTGTACAATGTAAGATATGAAATGAATCTATGAGAATGCAATGTCTTGCACTCTCCCTCAAAACTCAACCTTGCTCATTGTTTCATCATAATTTATCAATCACACTTCTATTCTTAATGTTTTTTGGAATGCAACTGTACTCAGCATTCAATAATAATATTCAACATATGCAACTGAACTCAGCGTATGGGAAGCGACTGTACTCAGCTTCCATATATACATATATCCCAATACGTAACTATATCTCAGCGTATAAATCATCCTCACTTTTTTGTCCTTATAATGCCATGGAATGATGTTATGGAATGCTGATGAATTATGTAAGAACGAATGTGATTTTATGATATGATACATTGGAATGTCAGAGTGCATAACAGATTGTTTCCCATCATTTTAAGATCATACAACTCAATACTTAGCATGAAGTGCGTGTGTGATATTATCTCAGACTTAATTTTTAAGTCGAGTGTAGTTAGCACTGACCTTCTGTTGCTTTTCCCTTATCTACACGTCTAGGGGACACGTGAATAGGCTCCTCAGTAGATCCTGTAATAATCATATGCATTTAAACTTAGTAGTATGCTCAGATGGTTCTGTCATTTACCAATCATACGTATTATGCTAAATAGTAGCAATATGCGCATCATACAACAATTATCTTCTTAAATCCCTATTTAAAAATAGCATATAAAAGAAAGTATTATCTAATCATCATCTAAGAATTAAATTTAGAATAATTGATATTTAATATTTATTTCCAAAATACATCTCCTATTACAACCTATGAGGTAAAATAATTTTATTTATCAAATCAAATTGTAGATATACTAAGTTCATAAAATCACACAATTTACATAACTCGCTTCAAATTAACATTTTAAAGTTCACTACAATATATGTTGATCATAGTTTAAAGGAGTAGTAATAGATAATCTTAATTACTAATTAAATGGTTATAAGAATATCTTACCATATAAGTTTAATTATAATTACTAATTACTAATTACCAATTTATGCGCATGAAAAGTATAAATATAAGTTTTTACATAAATCATATAGGGAATTATTTAATTTAGCATGGAAATAAGGAATATAGAATGTCAAAATCATATAATTCTCCTCATGGTCAAACATAGATAAAACTTAAGGTAGAACTTGGTAATGCAGCATTTATGTATTCTTTAAGATAGAAGATTACCATTTAAATGGTTATAATGTGACCATATCAATTATGACATACTAAGGGTTACATAATCTCACTCATGCTTACAAAAGAATTGAAAGTTTCACATTATAACTATGAATATATAATTCCTGCCACAAATAATATACTCATATTGTAGGTAAAGTGGTTCATTTCTCAATCCACGTCAACATTGCATTATAAGATGTCAAATATTAGTTATAGTTTTAACAAGTCTTCAGTTTTACAAACTGTAAATTGCCATAAATAAGGACCAACAACTAACGTCCTACATCTTGAACTACTAGCCATAAGCACCAGCATTCCAGCCCTGTAGTTAACTATCAAAAGAAGTATTTCACTTGGTACAAATTCACCTTCAACCAATTTGTCAACATAACTAGGTAACAACGGCAACAAAATAACTCCATACGCTAAATATCAACATACAATGCAACATTTATAAACACAAATTCATCTCTCAATTTAGAAGTCATCAATTCATCTGCCAAAGGACACATAAAATAAAATATATAAGCAAATATACCACTCCATTCACCATTTACGTAAATCCACTCAATCAACCCATTTTCATATTTGGTTTCTCAAAAACCCACCCCTAACATAATACCGATCCCCTGCAATAGCAAATTCCAAAAGTTTATAACATCAACTCCCCTATTTCATATAAGAACACCTCACTATAACCTCCTTGTCACAACAACCACATCTTCCCCCAAGATTAGTAATAAGCAAACCGCAAAGAAAGAGAAGAAGCTAGATTTTTCATATGCAACCTAAGTTTCATTAA
This sequence comes from Dalechampia spathulata, assembly GCA_948192965.1. Taxonomy (NCBI): domain Eukaryota; kingdom Viridiplantae; phylum Streptophyta; class Magnoliopsida; order Malpighiales; family Euphorbiaceae; genus Dalechampia; species Dalechampia spathulata. Next base: position 8,406 of record CANYBF010794032.1, read on the forward strand.
ATATAAACATGTATGCCTATCTCACAAATTAGGAAAAACTATCAGCATCTTGGCTCTTCAATAACTCGGTGCAACCACATAACCAAGACAAAGTGGCAACAACTCAAAAGAAAAGAAGAAATGGTGGACAAGAAAAGGTTTTATACGATAATAAAGCAGTCCTTCCCTACGCAATCCATACTTCAATGTCGCAAACATAAGATCACCACTCGGCCTCAACAAAAATGACACAAGATCTCATAGTAACACAAGGCAAAACTCCTTTTATAAGGGTGAAGAGAAGAGGAGCAACCCAAGAGCAAAAACATAAAGCTAGAAAATGAAAAATGCTAAATGAAATCGCCATAAGGACCCTCCTTTCGATTTGCATGGAAACCATCACTTCATTCCCCCAACAAAAAGATTAATTAACTTAAAACTAAAACATGCAATATATAATTATATATTATTAATATACATAAAATGTTCACATGCCACTTACCTCTCAATATTACTTAATCTATAAATATATACATATTAATAACATATGCCCACAATTATATAATAACATATTATAGTATAGAAATATATATATATAATTATTTATAACTATTAAATTATTATATAAAAATAATCTTCTCATAATTCTAATGCCATAATTAATATTAATATTTCATTAACTAAAGTTCATAAATTATCTTTTTAATACTTCCAACTAAGAATCTAATAATTATACATACATTCTAATAATTAATAATATTTACAACACTTCCTATTAGATAACACACCTACATAATAAACTAAATACAATGCTTCTATTAATTATAAAATGTCATATTCACCAAATAAATTCTAATCACCAATAACACGTCCAACCTATATGTGCATAAACTTTAAATCACAAGTATGTAACAACTCACCTAATTAATCATTGCCATAACAAACAAGATTTTCATCAAAGCATACTAATATCATCATAATGACTTATCCCATCAATTAATCATTCAAACATTATAAAATGCATAATGAAATGCTTGGGTTGTGTACGTGCAGATGTGACAGGCTTACATAAGCCATAAACTAGATACATCATATATCCAAATGACTTATAGAGCTATAAAACATATGTGTACAATTTGGTTTTGAAAATGGAAACTTGTGTCAAGTCGTATCAAGAAGGAAGCAAGTTCATAGCATGCGCATACAAAAAGGCCAACTTCATATGCCATCTTGTATGAGCCAAAAACTAGATATTCTATATGACCAAATGGCTTATGGAATTGCAAATAGCATGTATGCAGCTTTGGATTTGAAAATAGGGTACTGTACTAAGCCATTTTGAGAAACATTCAAAAAAGCATGTGTGCGGGTGACAATCTAGTGTCAATAACATCATAAATATAAATACAATTCCAAGTTGGTAAGCATTATGATCCCATATATTCATGTCATATTTCCATGATAAATAATCAATGAGATCAAATGGAATTCATGCCTTGTTTCATATATTTAAATATAATATTTTTCAAATGACTTCACATACCATTATCTAAAAAAATACATAATAACTTAACATTTATATCCTATATATTAGGTTGATAATCACTCTCATACAATCTAAAATATCCTAAGCTTTGAGTAACCACCTCATGCATTTGCTAGCCACATTTACAACATTTCTTATTGATGAAAGCATGTCAACTGTTATAGCCATACATATAAGAACACAAATACAATTTCATATAAAGCTTAGTCAAATGTTCCCTCCAATACTAGCTACCCTTATAAATAGCTCAACATAGAGTACTTGTTCACTTCCTATACACACATACATAAAGTTTCCAAATATAATAGCCTGATTTGATGACTACCTCCATAACCTAACATGAGACCTTTCCCAGCATGCTTTATCCTCACTCACATGCTTCCCAAGAATATTTCCCAGAAGGTCAAGGTCACCCATCCTATAATTGCTCCAAATCAAACATGTTTAACTATAGCGTTCTTATAGAATATGCATTGAAAAGGTAGGTGCACTTTATTAGTATGGATAGTACCTATCTAATCACTTAAGCTATTCTCAATTATATAGTCTCATGTCAGCACAATCTTAAAATCACTCGAGCTATTCTCAATTATATAGTCTCATACCTGCATAGTCTTAAAATCACTCAATTGTGCAGCTTCATTCCTATACAGTCGTAGGATCCCTCTTCTTAGGGTATAAGATTAGTTCATTCATGTGCTCCTTCACCTAAAAGCTTGTTAGGAGCCACTCCTTGTCCATGCTCTCTCTAGTACCGATGTCCACTTCCTGCTCTCATCAACCTCGGGTGTCACACCATATGAACTAATTATAACTATTATATCTTATATAAGTTATTTGGTTATATTATTACTTTTTTTTATTTCTCTTTTTAATGAGATGAACATAAATAAGGTCTCTTATACATAATCTTGCTTAATTAATCCATTTCTCATCAAGAATAAACATAAATTAATCATATCACTAATTATAAATATTTATTTTATCAACAAGTGCCTTAACTATTTTAATCCCCTTTACAAAACACATTGACTCATACAATACCTAATAGCATGCACATGTATGGAGGTTTTATAATTCAATTATTCATCTTTGTTCTTACCAAACCATACCAAATAAATTCCCATATTCATTTTATGTTTAATAACTTCCATCCTAACATATATATTTGCATATTATTCATGACTTGTAGTTAGCTATTCAATTAATTATTTACTAAATAAACCTTTAACTTTAAGCTTATACCTTTACCTTAATTTTATTCATAGGGCTCTAATTTACCCCTCGACATAATGATTTATTTGCTAGAATCTCCCCTAGCTTCCTTATGTCTTAGTACCCATTTCCTTTAAACTCTTTTCGACTTTTAAATCTCTGAATATGGACACAACTTTTCAACTCCTTTGTGTCTTCTAATTATAAATTCAAATAGTTTTCCTCTCTTAGGTTTCTAATTTTTTACATGTATTCAGTGTCCTTTTCTAATTCATATAGTTATTGAAGAATTATATGTCCACTAGCTAACCACCCACCTTAAACATAATTATTTTGAGTTTAAGGAAATTAAATTTTTATGTTTTAATGACTCATCATTCTTGTATTCCTCATGCACATAAAGAATATTTCCTTTCTATTTCCTTTATTTAACAATCTCTTAATTCCCCTACTTAAATAAGGTGATTCAACATTATTACAAAATTTAATAAGTAATCATTAAATTAAATAAAACAACATGCATATATCCTTTAATCTAGTAGCATGTATGTCACACCCCTCACTGTAAAGGATGCGTAAAATATTTTTCTTTTAAAATTTTGAAATACATATATATTTAATAAACATTAATGCAATTATTTATTGCTTTGGACTCATATACATATTACATAACTTAAGAGTACTTGACATTTTTGAAACTTTGACATATAAATAGTCTTGCTGATTCGGTGCCTCTAGATCCGTATGCTTCTTTGTAAACTTTCAACCTGCATTTATCAAATGACAAATGCTGAGTATTTCACTTAGTGGTGCTATATAATAAATGCATAATAACAATATCATAAGCATACCTCATGATTAAAATATCTTTTATCTATAAACATATCATACATCATATCATATAGATCTATATCATTTCTCTCTTTTCCCACTTTATATCTTTTGTATGACATATCATGAATATGAATATATATGTAAATGATTCATGACGTGATACACATGCATTATGCTTAATACCGTGATGAATATAGAAATTAATAAAGTATAATATCAATCTTCCACCATAAATCATTATTTACAATCTATGTTAATTAATATTTCATGAATAAAGAAAATAGATATCATATAACATCTCTATACCTGTGGTAATTCACTTGTCGACCTCATTTAATAGATTAGAATATCATAAAATATAACCTATATACTCTAGCATTCATTTTCAATATAACAACTACTATTCAAAAGCATGACACATATATCATCATGGAATATTATCCTTTATGCCATAAATTTTCAATAATGCATAAAACATCATTATAAAAGAATATTCATAGTTCATTTCTTATATAGACTCATCATAAGGTATTCTAAGTATGGTAAATAAATAATTATGATGTACTTATGTACACCTTTCCACTATTGATCGAGTCATCGATCATGGAAATCTTAGATAGCACAAACCTATTTAGATGATTAGTAGTCATTGTCACTGTTCCTTTGTTGAGTCTATGACAAATTTTATTACTAACTTAGTTAGTAAAGCTATTTACATTTTGCATAAAGTTTTTCACCATAAGGAATTCATCCATATCCATTTCATGTAGTTATACTTCAATTTCTAGTCATGATAGTTGTATTTATAAATTTTCATATCGTAACATTACATTCATCATAAGTAGTAATTCTATATGCTTTTTAACCAATTAAGAATTTTAAACAAATTAGTATTCATAACGAATATTTAATCATCATTGAATCATATTTAAACAAATCATAAGTAATTACCCTTATTTATATTATAACACACCCATGCATTCAAGTATAGATGCATATATAAATCATATATGTAATTCGATTATCCTTAATGTCTTAGTCATTTTCACATTCATTAAGTATACTTAAATACCAGTGAACTCCATTTGATAACATAATAGACCATTAACCTCATTCATGTCTTAACACCTCCACATATTCAAGTACATACACCCATTTAATTCATATATAGGCATTTTAGCATGTAAGTCATGTATCTTGATCAATTCAACATGTAAGGAACATTAATCAATCATGACTCAAACAGAAGACATTAAGGTCAATTTATATCTCTAAGTGTATATACATGTATATAACAATGAATAATGAGGCTTAGATATGAATAGCTTTAAGTTTGAAAGCTTGGAACATGTATTCGTTAAGTTACCAAACATACACGGCATATTACTATTCATTTGGTAAGGTGCACTATTCATTTGGTATGTTATTCATTTGGTCATTTTCTTTCATGAAATCTTCATGTTTTCACCTTACTTGTTCATGCCTTTATGTGACCTTATAGGACAAGTTATGAACTATAAAGGACATTCATATTTATGCTATCATCTAATGCATCAATCAAAGTGTTAATCTATGTAAACAAAGTATCAAAACATAGACATTTAAGGTATGCAACTCAAACTTGTGAAAACCAGAAAATGTAAATATCATTTCTACACGTACTTGGACTAAATGAATTTTTAAGCTATCCTCTTGGCCTTTAATATAAACAACCCATATACCATTAGAAACTAGATTCATTAAGATTTCTTTTAAGCTATAACATTAAGATTTCTTTTAAGCTATACCATGCAAATTATCTTATCCTTTAAGACCTCCAAAAATAAAAAGGCTGCATGCCTTATATATCATGCCGAAATGCACTATTTTGTTACTATTCATGTAGCCCCGTGCATAGCATCCCACTTTTGACAGCCCAAAAGAAATTAGAATTAATCATACTTTTATACTATTGTAAACTAGACTTAATAAGCTTTAATTTTATATATTACATAAAATTTTTGGATAACATTAAGGCTTTCAAAAGTAAAGTTTACGCAAGGTCAAAAATTCTATCCGAGACTAAATCTAGTTTTACATATATTTGTATTCCTTTATCCATTTAGCATATAAACCCATTACAATCATGAAATACTAAATATACACTTGTATATACCTATTACACATATATTTAAGTCTTAATGGCTAGCAACCATGCACTTAAACACACTATAAGGTAGTGTATACACAAGTTCATCAAGTAAGCACCAAGGCTGCCTACTTTTCTTCTCTTTAGCATTTTCATAACATAATTTCATTTTCCATGCAACCAAACTTCTTTTTCTTCATTCTAACACCATATTCAATCATATTTAATGACAAAGCAATGCATGACACACTTCTACCAAATTAAAATCTAAGAAATCGAAATTTCTTCATTTTGGGCAGCAACTTTATTTCCATCATCACTTAAATTTTCTTCCAACTTTCATGCATTTTTCATGCTTTTCATCACAAATAATCACCTCAAGCACCTTATACACACTTAAAACATCAACTTAAGAGTCATTTACATGTAGTTCTCTTTAGGGTTTTTCATGGAAAATTCATACACATAGAAAACTTATTTCAATTGCTTCAAACATACATATTTAATACTCTTCTTTCATTTTCTTCCATTCTTCCACCAAATTTCATGCATATATGTATTATTCCGCACCTTGAAAAAAATCCTCACATGCTTTAAATATGAACTATAGCAAATAATAAGAAGTAAGAAGCATGTACACAATAAAAACTAGCTAAAAACACCATGAAAAATGAAATCTACCTAAGAAATTAGGTTGGAAAAGTGATTTTCTTTAAACTAGAAGCAAAAGAAGAAGGAGGGGAAGAGTATTTCGAATTGGGGAAGAAAGAAATACACAAAAACTACCCATTATTTTCTTTTAATTGATATTTATCTTATTTAATGCAAAATTCAAAGAAGGAACCAATCATAAATTGACATTTGTCAACACCCTACTAGTTTACTTATTTAACTTTACTTCTTTATCTTTTATTTATTTATTTCTTCAAAAATATAAATGACATAACCATCATAACACACATGTCATACATAACATAACATTGATACATACATATATAAATTTCAGTTTTCATATTCACTCTTCATCTTTTTATGAAATGATATTTTTATCCTTAATTAGTACTTAACTTCTAATTAATTCTAACTTTACTTAAACTTCCATTTACATATCTTAACATATACTTTCTCATATAATAACATATCTAATATGCTAAACATCACATATCACATATAAATTCCATCATTAAGCTTCATGAAAAGCATTCAATATAAGCATGTTGAATTCATATCCATAATGCATCTTATGCACATTTTCATCACTTTAACCATCTTTTCACTTTCTTTTCATTTCTTTCTCTATAAATTCCATGTCATATGGAATTGCTTCACCTCTATATCATTTCATAATATTTTCCTCATCTCAATCATTCACAAATCACTCCTTTTGCATTCTCATAGCATAAACATATCATATATGTTTTTCTTATGTTTATGACTTTTTTACATATACTCTCTTTCCATTATTCACCTTTCAACTAAATAAATAATGTATGTATATACATAGTAATTCATATTTGCACCTTAAGAATATTTAATTCACTAATAATAACCCTTAAGTCCATTTTCATTTTATTACCATCTAACATGCACAAATCATAGTCTTACCTTACCTTTATATATACATTCACAACTTTAGACATTTTTTATACTTCATGTATTCTCTTACCATGAAATACATGCTTACACATATATATTTTGATATTTAACATAATTAATCCATGCTTGCATATCATTATGGCATGATCATAAAGTACATATGTATGCATTATGGCATGAATTTAAAGTGCATACCAAGGTGTAACAATGTATATACATATATATTAAATAATTCTGTAAACCACTAAATTATTCACTATAATATATTCTTAGTATCTTGACATTTCATTAATGTAGTTCTTATGCAATTAATTTAATTTAATCTTCTACTTAGTTATATAACTAATCATGTTTATGATTTCTAAAATATAATATAACGTAAATGTAACAATGGGTTTAATTGTATAGTGAATATAAAAGTGACATTAGTCACGCTTTATAATCATATTTATCTATTCCAATACCATAATTATGGAAATTTCATGAATTTCTTATTATTTCTCTAATTTCCTCTGCATCAAGGAGGTTTAAATTCTTATCATTTGATTCTTGCATGTTGCTTGTAAGCATTCCATCAAATTTTTAAAAGATTTTTAAGGGTCTTAATGAAAAATATCATATAAGTTAATGTGAAAATTATTCATGCACATATGATGTACATAAATAAATAAATAAGAGAAAATAAGAGAAATGTTTCTTTTCTTTTAAAAATCTTTAGAAACTCTTAATTAACATAAGCATTTCTTAAATTTATGAGAAATTATGATAGTATTATGACATCCGGGGTTAACGAGGGTAGGGAATAGACATCAATGCTAGAGAGAGCATAGACAATGAGTAGCTCTTAGCAAGCTTCTAGGTGGAGGGCATATGAATGAATTGATCCCACATTTGAAGAAGAGGGATTTTAAGACTGTGTGGGGATAGGGCTGTACAATTAAGTGATTTCAAGATTATGTAGATATAAGACTGTACAATTGAAAATAACTTAAGTGATTAAATATATACTGTCCATATCAACAAGATGCACCTACCTTTTCAATGCTCATTCTATAAGAACTTCATAGTTAAGCGTGTTTGGCTTAGGAACAATTATAGGATGGGTGATCTCCTAGGAAGCTTCTTCGAGAAGCTGATCGCATGTTTGCATGTTGCTTTTTCTTAGTTATTTCATATGTGTTTTAAGTGTTTTATTTTAGTTTTATTTAAGTTTTATTAAGTATTTTATATATTTTCATTGTTTTACTAATTTTGTTTGTGAGAAGTCCCAAAATATCATTTTGAGGACTATTTGAGAGAATTTG
>CANYBF010794148.1:0-10670 GCA_948192965.1 Dalechampia spathulata
CTGCATTGAATGTAAGAGTTACTATCAAACTGTCACTTCTAATCTCTAATCTTGTTTCTCTGTGTTTTGATGCAAAGATATTCTTTTGGTTTGCTGATTCAAAATAAAAATTTTTAAATTTCTTCCGCTGCTCATTAACTACGCAAACCAACACGTAGCACATAGTTTGGAACCAGTCACGTAGGGCCAGTGTGGTCGCTTCGGGACATGCGTCTCGAGCCTATAAGTGTTATTCGACGTAAGGAAAAACTTTGTACAGCAAATTTTTCCCAAATTCAGTCCCGAGAAGGCTCCCGACCAAACATCTTTACTATGCAACGTGTGTAGCCTATAGGGCTATGCGCTATGCATGTTGCGTTTTGGACCTATGCGCTCCACCTCGTACGGGCGGAATGAGATGTGAGCCATAGGTCCATGGAGATGCAAACCACATTCTGAGTCACTTTGCAGTTTTAAGTTTTCTCAAATTTGGCTCCAAACATCGAGTTTTGGCTTAATGGGCCTATTTTGGGCCCAACAAGCCATTAGGGCCAAAAAGTGGCATTCGAGATGCCGCGAGTCGTGTCTCGCGTAAGCACTAGTGGAAATGTATTATGTGTGCATAGGACACTTGAAATTGGCTAAGTTAGGTGATGGGCTCCGCCTATGTAATATTCATAGTGAATAGTACCTTGATGGGCCCTACAGTATAAAAGGGCCTAGAAAGTGGCAAACAGCATGCCAAGCGCTTTGCCTTGAGTAAGGCAACAGATGGATGTGTTCTATCCGAAAAGAACACTCAGAATAGATTATAGTGGGTAGCGGGCCCCACTAATGCCTGGTAGGCCCTACAGCGCAATAGTCCCAGAATGTGGCATTTGCAATGCCACATAAGTATGCCTTGCATAAGGCAGCGGCGAAGTGTATTCTGTAAGTACAGAATATATCGAATAGGCCAATGGGGGGAGAAGCGGGCCCCGCCTATGTACTATTCATAGTGAATAGTGACCTAGGTTCAAAATGCAATATTTTGCATTCTATATATTCTACCATGCGTAGGCAGGCGTGAAATGTATTCTGTATGCACAGAATACACAGAATAGGATATCAGGGGCAACGGGCCCCGCTGGTACCTTTAGTGGGCCCCGCAGCGTAGCAGGCTCGGATAGTGGCATTTGCGGTACCAAGCATTGTGCCTTGCGTAATGCAGTGGGAAAATGTATTCTATAAGTACAGAATACAAAGAATAGGCTGATGAAAGTAGTAGGCCCCGCCTATGTACTATTCATGATGAATAGTGTCCAGGGCCCAAAATGCAACATTTTGCATTCTGCAAGCTTCGCCTTGCGTAGGCAATAATAAGGCATGCTCTGTGTCTACAGAGCATCCATAATAACTAGTAAAGGTAGTGGGTCCCACCAGTGAACTATTCATGGTGAATAGTACCAAATGTTAAAAATACAATATTTTGCATTTCGAGTGGTTTGCCTTCCGTTGGCAATAATGAAGTGTGTTCTGTATGTACAGAACACTCAGAATAAGAAAATGAGTGATGGGTCCCACTAGGTACCATGGTGGGCCCCACCAGCTCTGAGGTGTTCTGTGCACCAGAATACATAGGGGAAGCCACAGAGGCCTATGTGCCTAATCGGGGTCGATACGAGGACTAAAACCTAGCCGAATCAACAGAAGCCCGAAATTGCATGATTATGAAAAGTCAGGGTCAACACTAATTATAATGGTATTTATTAATCACTTTATATAAGTATGTTTCATTGTTCGAGTGTGATAAATCATAAAACTAAGAGTTAATTACATGATTAATTAAGTGAGCAAGTAATTTGGTAGAGTTTAGCCTAATTTCTCCAATTTTAGATCCCTTTTCCGTAACTGTATGGCTATATTTATTAGCAATATGGGATTTACTAAAAAAAGATTGGCAATGTGGGATTTCTGAAATTCCACAATGATATGCATAGCACATAGAGATATATGTGCAACATATAGTCTAAAATTACTAGATATGAATAACGTGTAAAATACGCTTCACGCATCAAAAAAAGAATCCTTTGTGCACCTTACACTACAAGTGCATAGAGATGTGCACCATATGCTCAATGGACACCCAATGTGCTAAAATAGTAAGGGGACATATGACTCACATTACTTGAGCATAGGAACTAAGTTGCTCACATTATGCATTTCAACTAAATATATGTAGTATATAGTAGGATATGCTATGCACATCAACAAATTCACACAACATGCTCTACCTTCAACAAACTAAAAGCAATATACTCAACAAGCTTATAGAACTTGTAGGATGCGAAAACTCCTGTATACAACTCAGGTTCAAAAATGGAGATCAGTACCAAGCCATATCAAAGAAAACCTGAATATGTAGCTTATGAATGGAAATTCAGGGTCTATAATATGCATAAATCAATATAGGCATAGTAATTGACGCTTTCTTATTCATGAATAAGTATGCAAGAATGATGGGTGTAATAAATTGGATCATATAAATATCATAAAAATGATTAGGGAACTTTTAGAATCATTCCAAAACATCATTTAGACTCAATTTACTTCCCAACTCATTTTTAATCATCAACAATTGCATTAAAATCAAACTGATTCACATTAATTTGAAATTTGCTTTTAAAATTCAATTTTTATGCAAAAATTGATAAAATTGATCGTTGAAAATAAGTAAGAAGATTCCAAAATTATCATGCATCATTTGAAAATTAATCCACATTCTAATCATCTTAAATTTACATTAAATTTAATTTGGAAAATAATTTGAAATTTTAATTTTTAAACAAAATTTAATTAATTAGATCATGGTAATAGGTTGAAAGACTTCAAAACCATCTAGAAATCTTTTGGATATTAATTCAACATTCAAATCCAAGCCAATCATTTCAATTTGTATTGAAAATAAATTTAAATAGCATTTAATTTAGAAAATTAATTTTGACACCAATATTAAGCAAAATCCAACAAATGTTTAATGGTTTGATGGTTTTAGATCATTTAGACTACTATAAAGTCATAAATGCTATTAGTACCTTCAATTTAGTCAAAAAATGAGGAAATTTTGAGTTGAAAAATGAATTTGTATGAATTTTAATCATGACATATGCTACATGTTATGAAAATTTCATGATGTGTTCCATATGTAATTGTATATGCATCATATGTTTAAAATATAATAGAAAGAAAAACATGATTTTTGGTAAAATCATGAATATAAACATGAAAAATAGATGGATTTTTTACTGTCATGGATCATTTAGATCATTGTAACATCCAAATACTACTGTTACATTCAATAGAACATGAAAAATTAATCAAAAATCATAAAATTACCTGCAAACATAAAAAAAATGGAGGAGAAGAGAAGAGAAATAGCATCATGAAGAATACCAAGGTTGATAATCTTCAAGTCTTGATTTCAAACAAGTAAAGGGATATAAGTGGGTTAATTAGTCATTAATTACCTAATTAATGCTTAATTAAGTGTTTGACTCGTTTGAATGGAAATTTTGGCAGAGTTTAGCCTATTTTAACAAAATTCAAGTCCTTTTCTTTGAAATATCTGAAGGGTATTTATAGAAAATGATATAAGAGACATAAAAATGGATTAGTAATGTAGAATTTTGGCCTCCCAAAGGTGAAGTTCACCATATGTCATGTATGTGTTGCATGTTCCTATGATATGTACCATATGTCACAAAAATATGTAACATGCACCAACTTTCTTATGCCTCGAGTGAGATACACCCCATACCAAAATAATTCCTCATATGCTAAAATGGTAAGGGAACATATGTCACTAGAGCATCTAGAATAGGGATCACATCATATAAGTTTTTATAATGGCTCCACACATTGTAACATGTGCCAACTTCTAGAAACCAAAGCAACATGCACCATATACTAGAAACACTTATAGGGTGCTAAACCCTGTGTATGTAACATGCAATCAAGATTGGAAAACATCATCAAGCTGAATTAATGAAACCATAAAAATGCAGTACAGGGTGAAAAGTCAAGGTCAACATTATTATTTCTAACATATTCTTATGTCATCTTCAAGGATACTTATAAGGCTAGTTATGTCTTTATATCACCTTAACACTTAGCATTTTCTATATCATTCCATGAGAACTTCAATAAGGATTTGCATTATCTTTATGATATTCTTATGAAGGATAAAGCTTAACTTATTCTTTACATCACTTCTAAACTTAATATCATTCTACTTTGTTCAATAGAATGGTAGTATTACTTTACACCAAAGGTGAAAATTATTGACATTAAGGAAGGATGTCAACATTTTAAAAATTTAAAAACTTCACTTGTAATTTTTTGGCTTCTTAACCCTACAATGGTAATTTTTTAATTTATTAGTAGAAGTTGTATATAAGGAGCTTTTCTTCTCCATTATAACTTATTTAAATTTCAAACTTCTAACATTATCAATATTCTCTTTAAAGCAATGGTGAATGAAAAAACTATTCCACCTCTTATTTATCACATTTTACTTGATTTTATTCAAGCATTAAGATCTATTATCTTATTCAAAGGTCAATTATCAAATTTAATCAACTCAGTTCCTAACCTACCTCATAGTTTAAAATTATGCCCAAAACCTTAGGATAAAAAATATAAGAAAGTAAGAACATGTTTTAAAAGTCAAAAATAGGCTTAGCACATATTAGTTTATACTTAGTGTCTATTAGGAACTTAAGGACCTATTGAACAAGCACTTTAGGAATTGAACATGCATTAAGTGTAATTATATAAGCATCAAGGTTTGTTCAACTGGCTTTGATATAAAAAATTCTTCTCATAAATAGATTATAATGTTTTCATTGACATTTTACCTTAACTTAAAAATTTCCACCCTTTTCTAGCTTCTTTAAGGCATTTAGCATAAGATAAACTCGATTAAGAATTTCAACAATCCCAAGAAGTGGCTCTAATAACTACTCAAGATGGTATATACCTTAACTTAAAAATTTCTACCCTTTTCTACCTTCTCTAATGTTTATTTTTTATGATTTGAAGACATTAAAGAAGCAAAAAGTTAGCACTCAATCTGCCCTTCAAAAGTGATAACTTGATGCAGCCCACACATTTCACATATCAAAAGGAAGCACTCTCTCACTCCTCTAGCTTTTATTGTTATTGTATGGTCAGATGTATTAAGGTTCTAGTTCCATTTGATACAAGCATTAATGACTAGCTTGAGGATGATCAATCATGCCATATAGAGGCCTTACTTAATGTCTAACTTGAGTGAAAATGTAAGAATGCCTTCCATATTTATAAACTTCATGAGTTGTACAAGAACTTTAAGTTAGACACCCCTTATTACACTAACTAAATGGCTGGGTTTTAGCATACTTTCTTAATGACACTTTCTTTCTCAACTCATGTAGTTGTATTATAACTTATGCTCTTTTAGCATTAAGAGATCTCAACTTGTTAAGAGATTTTGATTAGGGCTATATAGCATTGGTTTATATCTAGAAGGGCCTTAATGTGTATTATAAAGGGAAACTAAATATGTATTAGCTCTTGCATATCATGCTAATACACTACTTGATCTTCCTATTTATAATGTTTTGTTATATTCTTATATTTTAATGATTTTTATTTTGATTTTTATATATTTGTACCTATGATCTTGGCCTATTATAAGGTTTCAACCCCCTTTTCAAAGACTCGAGTGCTACCTCTACTTCATTAGTGGCATTCACTTTTTTTATCAACCATTAGAGCTATTTTTATAGTTCATTATGATTATCTAAATGACCTTGGTTAGAAGGTTTGTACCTAAAAATCAAAAAACTTATCAGTTTAAAAAGAAATCAAAAGGTTTTAAGTTCTTATATTGAATTTTTTTGTAAGATCTATACCCAAATTAATTGAGCTTTAAGAAAATATGGATCTAAAGTCTTATCCAAACCTGTAATTTTTTATATCTTTTAAAAGAATGAAAAAAAAGATGACTTCATAAAGTCAATTTCAGTTCAAATTATTGTATCAAGTTCGCATCGAGAAAAGTAATATTTCTTTTCTCCTAGAAAAACATTTTTTATTTTTATTTTGTGAAATTACATCTCCTCTCTTTTACAATCAATTTCACTATAGCACTTGCAGCTCTAGCTAATTGCCCACCCTTTCCAAGTGTTGTTTCTATGTTATGTATGGTCATGCCTAATATATCTGTACTGGTTCAAATCCAGCTCGGCCCAATAATTCACGAATCCACCATGAAATGATATAACCTTTTTGTTCTCTCGAAATAATGCCTGATAAGAAAAAAGTAGAAAGTTCAAATATATCTTTATCTGTTCTTTATTTGATTTACTTTATTTTATTTATTTAGTTTCTCATAAATTCTGATGCTCTAGATTCAAATCAGGATTTTTAAGGATTGATAGGGATAAGGATAACAAACAATTAATTATAACAAAATTTTTAATTTCTATAAGAAATATAAAAATATACCAAATACTAAAAATGTCACGCATTTCTGCTGCATAACATGCTCCCGTAGCATGATTACCAATTCTCTATTCTAGAAAATCGATAATCATCCTACAAGGGATTACATTACTTAACTTGCTAAAATGCAATAATTTTTTTATATAAATATATATTTAAAACATGCATAACAATCCACCATCTATAATTGTATCATTATTTTGATATTGTAATGTAGCATTAATTATATCATCATCTTATTAAAATCATTAACATACACACATTATTTTTCTTATTTATGGATCATCATATGTTATTACTACCATTACTATTACTGTCATTATTATTTTATTACTACCAAAGTACCAATTGCGTAAGTAGCACAAATATTATGGAATAGAGATCTGCGTTGAAGTCTAAGTCCTTTACCAATAACTCTATTTGAATGACTTGCTACTAACTCCACTAATTCCCTTTATCCCTTATCTCACTAGTACCTACGTTCTTCAATTAACAAACGTTGAGTATAAAACTCAATGGTGCTAGCATAACATATAACATATACAACATGATATCACAGATCATCATAAACCAATTTAATTAGCATGTTAATCACATGATATTAATAATAGCAAGAAATTATTATTTCAATTAATCAATATGCATCAGCTTAATTACCATACAGTATAACATATGTCATTAACTGCATGTCATTATCATTATTTAACATCTTTGCTATTACCTGTGATTATCACTTTAGTATCATCATTTATTTACCATCATACTCAGTGTCATCATCATCACATTAATTCATTTCATCATAATATTTCATCAATAGATGTTAATGTCATGCTATGTATTCTTACTATGTATGATACTATAATCATCATATATGCATATGTAGTGTGTTCATCATTCCATTCACTATATTTCCATCATGTATAAATGATAATGTTTATCTTTAAGAATGTATTCATGTTATGCATTCTCCCTCTTATTTTCCTGTAACATTTCATTTCATTTGCCCTTTTTTATTCTGGGTCATTTCATATGCGTGCATTATACTGGATCTTTCATTTCATATCATATCTGTGGTTCAACAAACTTGAACCCATTTCATATTTATTTCTTTTCTTTTCATTTTGTTTCTTTTCATTTCATTTTCCTTTCTGTTTAATTCCCGTAGGAATTCATTTTATAGCCCAGTACCTTTTCATTTAACATTTCCACACATTCGCTCATTTTCCTCCTTCCTTATTTCTCCATGTCATGCTATGCCATGTTTCATATGATAATGCAATGATGCTTATAATAAGATCAATGAATGTAACATCATATCACAATTAACTAATTAATTCCATTACATTATACCATACCATCATCCCTTTCGAACATTTAATGATCAAGGAACATTTCATACAAACTAGCATAAACCTGCGATTTCCTTTCCTTTTAAATTTTATGATGGTATGCAACGATTTTCCTCTAAACCAACTAATTCACAAATCAATATTCATCTTTAATCAACAATTTGAATTTCGTTATTAATCATCCATAATTTACACTTGCAATCATATATCACTATACAATAATTAATCACTTATCAATTCAATTCACTTATTGTATCATGGTATTACTTAGGAAATCATATTAGCATTTACAATTGTATTCACTATTTATATTAGTTATATTAGTTATATTAGTTATTATATAATTCGTACTAATTAATAACATATATAATATCAACTTAATATAATCTTATATAACTATTTTCTTACCTAATGCTTATTACTAACCATACTTGTATTCTGCTGGAAAACAATTGATATTAGAATACAAAACATAAAAATAATTGATATTATAGCATAATACTTCAGTATGTTTGAAAAACATTAGACTTATTTAACATCTTAATATATCTTATTCATATACTACTCCTGTTGTTTAATATAAACCAGTAACATCTTATAAATCTATTAAAACTATTCAATATCATAACTCATTTACAAATCATTTAAATATCATCATATAACTTCTTATACATACTCTTTTATACCACTGTTATTTAACCATTTGATAGCTAAAACAGTAAACTTACTTTAATGTACTTCTAATAGGATCCTCAAGGATAAAAAAAGATTATAGTCAGTTTCATAATGATCGAGTGACATTGCTTCTTCGGCCTGAACCAAGAAGTCCCTTAGATATGATGCAAAATGGATCTTGTTCTATCCTTGATCAAGATTTCTCTATGAAAAATATGAATCAGAGTTTAAAGAAGGGAAAGGAGAAGAAGTCCTCGACCCATAACAGATAGAGGAGAATTTATTCAATCACATAGTTTGGGCTCCTAGAATATGGCACCCTTGGGTGTCTTTAAAATATTTATACCAACATCCACTTTCATAAACATAGTTGTATATCACACACACACTTTGCATTTCAGTAAAATACTTTCATATAATATGCCATATATCTTAAACTTATTCAATCACATAACCAATTTAATCATATAATTTGAACACTTATAAGACCGCAGCTCATTATACCATATACTTCACTTTAAAAACTTCATTTCTGTCAATAGATTTGGATCTTAAGTAAAATCATTTCATACCATTAATTAATTACTTCATTAAACTTCCAAAAGACACTTAACATACTCAATCAATTGGTCATTTTAGTCCTCAACAATAACATGGTTGTATGCTTCAATTATAGCCATTTAACACTTAAAAAATACATCTTAAGTCCAATTCCATTAATCATGTCGTATGCTTATCTTCATAACATTAAGAGAATTAATTTTTACTTTAATTCTTAAGTTATAGAATTAAATCATATTTAAATAGAAATCATTTTTTCCATAACTTTTAATTATATATACTTAATGTGAAAATTTAACAATATATCATCAATTTAATCATCTTGTAACTTAAGATCTATGATTTTCTTAAGAGATTATCTTCTGATTTTAACAAATTTCCTTTAAACATACTTAGATCTTACCATCCTTTATCATTTTCTTTCAATTCAATTTGGCCATGAATGAAAATCCACCAAATACACACACACACAACATACAATCACTTTATTTCATCACTTCTACATCACCAACCATCAAAAACTTCAAATCAAGATTCAAATTAACTAGATCTATCAAAAACCATTCGGCCACTTCAATATCTACACTCAAAATTCATAGATTTACTAGATCTAATACTAATCCATACTCACCTTTAAGCCAAATAATAAAAATGAATTAAAACTTGAATCTTCACTTGATTTAACATCCGATCTATCAAGATTTACTCACCATCACCTTATTTGAGCTTCTTACTTTATCTTACCACCCATCTTACACATGCATGTACCTTAAGAGTTAGATCTGATAAGAAAAATAAGAACTAGTTGTTAAATAGATTGTGATTTGCATAGAAACTTATAGATTTAGTGGTTTCAGCCTTACATGTCACATCCTAAATCGAGCACACACTTTGTATTCATAAATTGGTTGAAATGTATTGATATATATGTTATTGGTGTGTTAATGATGTCAAATAATGCTTATGATATTAAGTATATGGTGAGATTAGAGTTTAAAGCTCCTAAGTTGAAATTGGAAATTTTGACGTAAACCATTGAAACGACCCTTGAACGGTGACTAATTGAGGTTTTTGATATTGAAAACACTTAGTATGATTAATTAAGTTAGCTCAAGATGAATGTTTTAACTTGAATTTGATATATACAAATTTTGGAAAATGTGAATTAAAAATTATTATGATGTCATAATTGAGTGATGATGATGTAAGCATGATGTAAGCATATGAATTTAATTATGATTTTTATTAGAAAATGAATAATTATGAATGTATAATCTATTAGTAGGAGTATATAATAAAATGTAAATATTAGAAAAGTATAATTAGTATTTTTAATTATGATGTCATTATGATATCATAAGTTGGTTATGATGATGTCATAAATAAGTAAGGTATTAATTAATGTTATGTAAATAGATAAATAGATAAATGATATTAGAATAAGTTAAATTAGATTTGAAATAGTATATGAAATTAGTAGTGGGATTAGTATTTTGAAAAATTATATAGGTATTTGAAAAAGTAGTTTTGGATTTTAGTATTAGTGGATGGAGAGAGAAGGTTAAGAATTATATTTTATTT
>CANYBF010794186.1:0-23189 GCA_948192965.1 Dalechampia spathulata
TCTCAGGAAGAGAGGAAATGGTTCGGACGAAGAAGGAAGAAGTGAGGGAGAAGAAAGAGAAGAAGGGGAAAAAGCACGGGGAAGGTGGAAAATTAAATCTGCCCGCTGGACACGTGGCGCATGCAGGGAATCCACTGACACACGCCAACTGCTGGTGTAAGGGGGGGGGGGGGGTGGGAGGTGGGGAGCAGTGGGAAATAGGATAGGGGGGTAGGGGGGGGGGCGCAGGTATTGGACAGGTGGCAATTGGGCATATGGCAAAAGTTTGGCTTTTGGCCGCTGGTTACACCAGCGGCCACATTCTCCCTCCTCTCCCTATTAGCCACGTCATGCCACATCATCTGGTCGCCGGTTTGACCGGCGGCCACAACGAAAACTACCCTAAGACCGGAATATTTTTGGTAACTACCGTAAATCAGGAATTTTTCATAATTTTTACCGTAAATAGGTAAATTGCCCTGATGCTCTGCTGTTTTGATGGGTCTCTCCACTACCTAACAATATCGTCACCAGTGACTGAAATACAAATTTCAATTAAAAATAATTATTTAAATTTACATTACCTTAACTTTATCTATAACTTATTTAATTTAAAATCATATATTACATAATCATAAATCTTAATATATGATTATCTAGGCTATGCCCGAAACCAAAGCCAGTTTCACTTAATGATCATCATGAGCTAATATCAAAATGCTACCATTATATTTTCTATCTTATGATAGAATTAGAAGATATTATCAGAATGATTATTATTTCTTATTTTTTTTTATTTTAAGTTAAAGTAAATCTTTTAAAAAAATTTTTACCTTTTTTTATTGAATTTATTTATGGTCAAGGATAAGCATTGATTTATTCGATCAACTTTTATAAAAAAAAATAGAATTAAATTGAATAAATAGAAAATCAAATCCATAAAATTAAAACCGAATCAAAATTATTAAAAATTAAATAAATCAATTTGAATAAACCAAATAATGTATCAATAACAATTAAACTTGAATCAAATCTTTTGAAAACTGAAAAATCAAACAAAATAAATTGAACACATAATTGATATAAAACAATATAATTTTATATACCGATATAAAACGATATTATTTTACAATTCATTTTTTAAGTTTTTCAAATTTTCAATATCTTTAATTGAATCGAAAATTGAAAAATTGAATCAAAATTATAGAATATCATTAATTCAATTGATTTTTGATAAAATTTTCAGCTGAAAATATCAATAATCTAGTTTATAAATAATTAGTAATTAAAAATTTTAAGTTGGAAAAACATAAAAAAAACATAATAATTTTTTTAAAAATATCAATAAAAGGACTCTCAATCTCAATCAAAAGCACGGTCTCATTTTCAAGTATTTCATTTAATTATTTATTGAATCATAAATAATCTTTAAATAATTTATTATGGTTGTCATTTACATAATAAATCATTTTTTAAAGGATAAATCAGTGAAAAGATATTCTACGACAATTGTATTAAATTAATTATAATAAATAGAAGATGCTTTTATATCATAACCAAGATGTTTGACTTGTCTCTAATCTATATATATATATATATATATCTTTCCTTATAGACTTCAGTCTCTAACTATTGAATAATCATTTAAGAAAGATTTCTTTTGACTTTAAAAGACATGTTATGTATTATGATTACCTGAAACTATTAATAGGAATTACCTTAAAACATCTATGAATACAAATATTTGAAGTTTTTTGATTTATTTTCTCTCAGTTTCTTAATATTGATATGATGCTCATGCCTTTAGAAGACAAGCCCTTGAGTTATCATAAACATCTATCCAATGCACTACAAGGCTTTCAGTGCTCCCATGCCCATTCCTCTATGTTTTACTTGAAACACTAATAATTCCCATAAAATTGGGTATTGAAACAAAATTTCATGCCAAGGATTTCAGGTCTCCAGACTATTTTCTTGGCATCGAAGCCCACACTTCCAGAGCAAACATGATTTCTTGCAAGGGCATTTCAGCCCCATCGATCAACGATGAACGCCCGCATCATGCAGATTCTCTTTCTTTGTAATGACCATGCTTTATTTCACACCATCCTTGGAGGGTTACGATTATGAACGAACCATTCATCTTAGGTACTTGATATCTTCCATTGACAAGTCCGGACGTCTCCTTTTCTGTTCACCAAGTTTCCCGATTTGAGCATACTCCTACGACCAAAACATCGGATTCCCACAAACCGCCATCTTGCATTGCCTTCAGGCATCATGGTGTTCATATCACAACCAAGTCCCAACTTTGCTCTTCATGTACATACTGATCCCGACCGGGCATGTCATATGGATGACTGCAAGTCCGATTATGGGTTGTGCAATTTTTCGGATGCGTCATTCGTATGGTTGTAGGATGTTAGATCCCTAACGTGGACAATTGTAAGCTGTTGGATTAGTTTCGCGAGGATCGCTGATGTGTACAATTATTGCCTTTTAGCGGGAAATTGGTGTTCTGTTTTAGTGGTCAGTGGCTTGTCAGCTTACTATTGGTTAATGGGCAATCGACATATGTTGAATCACACAAGCAAATTACCTTTTTTCGTCGCATTTCTTCTCTCAAATCAACCCACCATTCTTCCACTGGTTGATACATCCTACATCAATCACAAACGGCGTTTCATCCATGAATCCAGAGTCCATCACCCCTGCAAAAATACGCATAGGCTGGATAGGCATCGGCGTTATGGGGGCTGCTATGGCCTCTCGCCTACTCTCTGCCGGCTACTCTCTCACCATTTACGCTCGCACTCCATCCAAAGCTATTTCTTTGCAATCGAAAGGCGCCGTTCTCGCAGCTTCCCCGCTTGAAGTTGCCAAAAATAGTGATATTGTTTGTACCATGGTGGGACACCCATCGGATGTTCGATCAATTGTGTTAGAGAACAAAGAAAACAGTATTCTTGCTGGGTTGAGTCCTGGTGGTGTTGTAATTGATTTTACTAGCAGCCATCCCGCTCTGGCACGTGAAATATTCGCAGCTGCACGTGAGAAATATTGTTGGGCTGTTGATTCACCGGTTTCCGGCGCGGATATTGGAGCTAGAGATGGGAAGTTAGCTATATTTGCAGGTGGTGATGAGAGTGTCGTTAAGGGGTTGTCACCCATATTTGAGGTTTTAGGTAAAGTTACTTACATGGGTTCAGCTGGGTGTGGACAACGTTGCAAGATAGCTAATCAGGTTGTCGTGGGTGCTAATTTGCTGGGGTTGACTGAAGGATTAGTTTTTGCGGAAAAAGCAGGGGTTGATGTGAAGAAATGGTTGGATGCAGTGAAAGGAGGTTCAGCAGGATCAATGGTGATGGAGTTATTTGGGGAAAGAATAATAGGGAGGGACTTTAGGCCAGGCGGGTTTGCTGAGTACATGGTGAAGGATATGGGTATGGGTGTCAATGTTGTTGAGGAGAGTGAGGATGTGAAAGTGCCGGTTCTTCCTGGAGCTGCTTTGGGTAAACAATTGTTTGCTGGAATGGTGGGAAATGGTGATGGACATCTTGGTACACAAGGTCTTATAACCGTCTTTGAGAGACTTAATGGGAAGTAAGATCCATCATCTCCTTTACAAATTTAAGAGGTGAATGCAATTATTTTGAGTATATGTGTAGGTGGATTAATATTTGATGACCAAGATTTGATGTATATGGCCACTAAAATTGAGCTACTTGGTCAATAAGTTGCAAATTCTATTGTCCTTGAACAATAGCGTGATTCATGTCGTGTAATAAATGTTGTAGAATAAATATTATGAAGATTGTTGGTTGTGATTGCACACGTAACATGAACTTGTGAACAAGAATATCATTTTTGGTGATTAATATGATTTTGATTTGTGCCAATCATTTCCTGTTTCTGTTAAACAGGGTAAATCTGCTTATGTGGGCGAGTACCCTTTTGTTTTTTTCTTTTGGCACTTCAAGACAGCGTTTTTGCAAATTTTTTTCTAGAGGATGAACTTCCAATCTAGGTTGGATAGCAATATTCATTGATGCTGGATCGCTTCATTTGTTATGCATTATGTTGGCTTTGTTTGGCATTGAGTTTTGAAGAAAACGCTTTTCAATATCAATTTTTATCTCTTCATTACAACTGTTGCTTGAAAGTTCTCTTGGAAAAAACACGTAAATTGATACTTTTGCCAAAAAAAAAAAAAGATGTTTCTGGAAAGCAAAAACAGCAATACAAAATGGACATGTTGAGTTTGTAATTTTCACTTCCCACAGCTATAACATCACTTATGTGTATTCAAATCAGAAAATAGAAAAATAAGTTACCCTGCAACTGTGATGATGTTTTTCTTATTTATATTCTGTTTCCAGTGATACAATGCTAAATATCTATGTTTTTTGTCCGTGTCCCTGATATGAACTTCTCAAGGGGAAACGAATTTTGGTCGTATAAAGTCCATCGCTATTTGGGTCTTATTTCAATGCCTTCAATAACTAAGCCTCCTTTTAGCTGGCAACCGCTCACTTCTATCAAACTCATCTTTACCTCCTCATCAGATTCACCAATGAAGAACTCCCCTAGCTCAACTTCAGTCCACCCATCATTCCTTTCTTTTAGCATTTGCCCATGTGGATCTGTCAACTTTGTTTCTATCATTTGCACATGATTCACATTGCCTAGGAATGTAGTTGGCTGTTGCTTGTTGTGATGGCTGCATAGATAAGTTATGCTAGATGATACTCTGTTCCCCACTTGCACTGACAGTTCCAAGGGCATTGAATCAAGTCCGTATGCATGATCGGAGATCATCATTATCAGATAAGCTCCATAATTCGTGTTTGGTGATAGCATTTGAGTTCTGATCTTCCCTTGGATTTCTAGCCAACTGGTTGTTCTTAGTACAGCCACCTCTGAGAATCTACGTGGAGGGTGAAACATAAATGTGTTCAGAGCCATGGAGAAAGAGAGATGGTCATCCACATGCATGCATGCATTTGATCAACTAACCAATCATGCATAGACATTGTATAGAAGACAGACAGATATACAGAGAGTGATTGGAAGGTAGAGAAAATGGGAAACCAACCTTGATTCAGCTTTAGGTACCCAGCACCAGTACATTGCAACGTCACTCCATGTGATGAAAAGCTCTCGAGAGGACAATATATAGGATTTTTTACCAGATGATTTCATCAACTTGAAACTCTGATATAGAGAAAATAGAATGCTTAACAATGCTTTCAATTACAAATGAGTAAGTTTTGATTATTGCTATGGTGTTTGTAGTAGATTTGCCTAGCCCAGCTGTAGGTAATGCAGAACTCCATTTGACTGCAAGGGGAGGCGGCTCTGAAACATCATATACTAAAATAGACTAAATAGAAAACAATAGTAGTTGGCTACTCATGCTTTCAAAGCGAGGGAAGATTTAAGGTTCGAATCCTATTACATCATTGAGTTTTTTATGATTTCAAAGAGAAGGGTAACCTTGTGTTGTGCAATGGGCTATTTTTTCTTAATGAAACCAAAAATTGGTACCAAACATACATTAGTATAAGAGTAACTTTATTTTCCTAGTGTTCTTGATTCGTGTGTGTCATGTTTGGACATGAATTGATGCATCCTGTGTCTTTTTATGGTTGTAACAGCTTTTGTAAATTAACTGTATGTAACACTTCCATTTTTATTCAAGAAAATGACTAAATAAAATCATCATTCCTGACCTCGCTTCTGTATGCAAATGCATCAGAAATGTAGAGCATAGAGACCCATAAAGTCCCATCCAGAAATTATGATTTTTAGTCGTTCCCTAGCCTCTTATTCTCAATTAGTTTATAAAAGCACAGGGTCTTACCTTTTTACCACCATCAATCAAAACCGGATGGCATAGACTCTGAAAAAGCTCTTTCTTTGAAGAGAAGGTGAATGGATTAACCATTCTCGAAAGAATATCGTAATAATCTGATGGCAGAAACTTCTCCCAAACAGTGTCAGACTCCATAGCTGAACTGAAGGTGGATGAAACCACAGATGATCTGCATGCATCGACCGGAGACGTGAACGAAAGGATCATAGAGATGCAATCCTCAGGTAACATTATTGAAGTTGAAACTTAAACCTTGCTTCTTCTTGTTTTCATGTAGGATATTCTTCCAGCCTAATATAAGGTGGCACTATAGGTGTGTTTCTGACGGTGTTTGTGATTGAAGATGACCTGAAACTGCCCGTTGCCTGAGGTCAAAATCCGAGCCCGTTATACATGTGCTTCTTATGCTGTTTCTTTCCGTATGATGAGAGCAAAGAACTGCCATCTTGTTAACATGATGTTGCCATTTCGACGAGGTTTTGTCAAGAGGACCACGTTTTCTTATGGTCGTAATGACTAGGGGGAGATTATAACTTGGGTCAAGCCGAAAAAATCCGACCCAACTGAATCGGTCAAGTTTGGATTTTTGAATCTTGCCAGCTTACGTCTAAAAGCTGCATCTTAGATAAATAAAATAAATAAATAAATTTTTAATATGCAAATTTATGATCTATTAATTTCAATTGATGCCAATAACTTATCATGCAAAAGTCGACCATTCGTGTTCTGCATGGGTTATAATTTAATATTTATATTTATTTTTTTATTATAATTTAATATTTATATTTATTAATGAAAAATAAATAATAAAGAGATAGATAATGGTGTTAATTGGTAAATGTCAACCATATCAAGTTGGGTGTTACAATGTTGACATCTCATCCAAATTTTAATCTTTTTTGGTATTATTTTGACAAAAAAAAAAAAAATTTCATCCTTTCCTGTCAAATTTGACTAATAAATATTGTTTCATTGAACTAGTAAAAAAGAATACAAATCGAAATTGAATTAATAAAAATTATATATATTAATTATATAATTTTACATTAAAAGTTAAATGATTTATTAAGGAGAAATTCAAGTGTTTAGATTTTAATCCAAAGACATGGAAGGAGGAATATACAAATTACATTAGAAATAATGAAATGAATGTTATTCAGTATATTTGTTTTATATTATTATTATTATTAGATTACAACTATTATACAATAAGTGACTTAATTCTTTTTTTTTTTATATGCATTTAATATGCTATAAATATCGCTTTCATATTAAATAAATTATCTTTTATGAAAAAGACATTTAGTCCATACATAAATATATATATATAAAGTCACCATCGAGATTAAGGGATTCCAGCCCTACTTCACCGGAAACCTAGAGAGAGGGTCTGTGGCCAATAGGAAGGGACAGACGGAGGCGGCTTTACAGGCTATCCTTTGTCGTATGGATGATCCATACTCGGTGGCTACCCAGCTTCGTAAAATTAAGCTTCAATGGAAATTTGATTTCATTTAAGTTTGAAAGTAGATATTCAATTTGAAGCTTTTAAGAAAATATTTTAGATAGATCAATGTAATCCTTGTTTTTCTTATACATTCTCTTATATTATTTTTTGTCTCAAAAATTTATATGTTTATACTTGAAAATATGACTATTATAATCCATAAATACATAAAGTATAAATATGTAAATTTTATAAAAAAAATCTATTTGAAGATAATTTTTGTTAGGTTAAATTAATAAACTAAATTAGGTAAAATATTATTATCAAAACTGAATTTTGAAAATTTTATATTTTTAGAGTATGGAATAATTTTGAAAATCATTTTATTAATTTTCTGAAAGATATTTTAAGTTGAGCTTTAGAAGATAATTAATCTCAAATTTATTCTTTAACAAAAAATCTAAAACTAAACTTCTAAAATGAGTCTTGTAATCTCCATAAAATCTTCTTCCACATATGTAGGTAATTATCTTTGATTGTAAATGTCACATTACTTCATTCTTTGTATATCTTAATATATTTAATTTTTGAAAAATCAATTATTTAATTTATTTACTTAAAAAATAAATAAAAATCAAATTATATCTTGATTAAAATCATGTATTAGGATAAAATAATTATCCTTTTATATTTTAAAATCATTACCATAAAATCTTTAAGGTAATATCCTAAAAAGTTAAACTGAATGGACAGTATCCAACCAAAATATTCTCTTATAAACATATTTTAATTAACCACATTATTTCTAATAAAAGATAAATGTAATAAAAAAAATTGGATTGAAACAAAGAATTATTTTCAGTCAAATTAATAAAATACGAACTTAAAGAATATTATTATCAATTTTTTACAATTATCAAAATCAAAATGACAATTACCTGAAATAAATAAACAAATGCAATTAAATAAAAAGTAGTTACACATATAATTAAATACATCAAATAAATAAATATATAAAATAACAATTAACAATAAGATTTCCACTAAATAAATAATCATGCACCACTATAATCATATAAAAGATTTAAACAACACATAATACATAAATAGCTAATTACAATAACAAATCTCAATTGATACAAAATCATAATATATGTGCAATTTTTACAAGTAATACAAGGTCAAATGCATTGGGGAAGACTTGACCATGCATACATATTCTATGTATTGTTGATCATATTATCGTATAATCTTATGTCATGTAATCTTGTATCTTGTCTCATATATCAAATAATTATGTAATATTGTAACATGTAATCTCTTATAAATTTATAATTTTGTAATATGTAATCTTTTGTAATCATATAATCTTGTAACATGTAATTTTCTATAATCATATAATCTTGTAATCATATACCATCCAAATATTTTACTCCATCATGAACAAACATCAAAAATATTCTAATACATATAACAAACATAATTGTCACATTTAACATATTATATATTAAATAAATACAAGTTATCATATAATACATATGAGATAAATAAATTAAAACAACTATTTCTCCACTTCCAATCCCACATCATATAAATAAATCTATATTCAATTATAATATAAATTTGCACATACAATTCCTCATCGATATCTAAACATGAATTTCTAATAAAGTATTCCTTCAACACCTCCCAAACTAACACCTACAACCATATATAATACAAGTCTTATTTAGACATATTTATAATAATATATTTATTCATGACTATTTAATATTACTTCCCTACATGAAATCTAATTTCTCTTAAATAAATCTCAATCAATACTTAACATCATTTAATCTAAAGTCATCAAATTAATTTCTAATAAAATTAAAATAATTCATTTATTAAGCCTAAATCATAAAATTAAATACATGCTACTGCAATTTATTGCATGGATCATCATATGATTTCTTAATAAAATTATAATATGTTCATGTTTATAATCTATGTAAACCAATTCATCCATTTTATATAATTCATCACAAATATCTAATAACTATAGAATTCACATAAAAAATTTTAAATTAACACTAATGACCGTTACTTTAGTCCAACCAAGCACCACGTTTATTTATAGTCATATAATGGTGTTTCCAACTTAAATTTTCTGAATAGTCATAATGCAATCTACCATTAATAGTTTCTAAAAATCAATTTATATCTCAAGATCCAATCGTTGGATCATCCTTAAATTTTTAGTACAAAAACTAAACTTGTAGACCTAAGACATATAAAAAATTCATCATAAAATTATCTCTAGAACTTGAGTTACGAATTTTACAAATCCATCATTAAATTTGCTCTAATTTCAACATCAAACAATTAATTGAAATAACTTATCCTAATATTCTAAAACTATATTCTTCTAATTCTCAAAATAAATTCATCAAATAGTTTCTTTAAAATCAATAATTAAACTAATTAGACACGATATATGCATTACTAGATTATCTCTTAAAAATGTATGAATTCATTCATTACTAATATCAAACCTCAAATCACTAATCAAGAATAATACTCTGAAATTCTCGATTCTAAATAATTAAATATAATAAATATATATGTTTATTATTTTCTTTTATTTATGTCAATTTCTTAGATTCAATTCATATAAAATTCCTAAATTCCTTTTTTCCCTTGGCTCGACAATCTCTCTTTTGTTTATCCCAAGCTTTTTTTGTTTTTGTGTTTTCGTTGCTACTGTGCATGTGTGCATGTGCCTGATTGTAAGTATATTTTATATAAATTAAATTATTATTTATTTATTTATTAATATATATATGCTATATTTATTATTTATTATAGTAGGACCTATTTAAATTCAATATTATTTATCCAATAATAAAATAATTTAGTAGACGTAATTTTGAATTAAACATCATATTATATATAATACTAACCTTTATAAATTCATAAATAATTTATATGAATAAATTAATTTCATATGCACACTTACAACATAATTTTTTCCAAATTCTTATATATACATATAATATCAATATATATTATTTTATTTTATACTAAAAAGTATAGGGTATTACAATTAGTTTATTTTTAATTATTTTCATATGCATTTAAAATGCTATAAATATATTTTTCATATTACACAAATATCTTTTATGATAAAAACATTGATTTGATTCATATGTACATTTATATATCCTTTTTAATATATTTTTAAAATTTTTTGAACACTACATCTTTCATATCATGCATATACTTATAAAAATAAATTCTTGTATTTAATATTAACATGAAAATACATCAAACATAACTAATAACTTAAATATTACATATGCTATCATGTTAGTATCGTAAATATGTATGCATGCATGGACAAAGCCACCATGGAGGCGAGGGTTCCTCCTTTGCTCTACCGGAAGCATGTAGGCAGACGAGGAGGAGGGAGAGGAGATTGATCGACAACAGGCAATTTTTACAAGCTCATTTGCTGAAATTAGGGCTAGATGAAAGTTTATTTAGAAATTACATGCTTATGGTCTCTGATAGAATTCTTGTATAAAGTAATATTCAATTGGGTATATATAGTTTATATAAATATGTAATTTTTAATTAAATAAATTATATATACAAGTTATTATGACTCAAACATGAGTTTAGCTCCCCAACCTAGCTAGCTTTCTTGCTTTGTCCTTATATATATATATATATATATATATATATATATATGATAAATATTACATACTGATTCATAATGATATCTTTAAGCAATTTTTTTTTTGATAATCTACATGTTTAAATCATATTTTTTTTATGATTGAAAATAAGAATTTTTGTATAAATAAGAGTTGGACATGAAAATAGAATCATGACTGGTAAGTCATGACAATCAATTGTTTCAGTGATAGTGATGAAAAATAAATTAAAAAATTAGGTGAATTTTTAACATATATATGGATACTAAGAATCTAATATCATGTTTGATTGGATGTATTATAATTATATATGTAATGTAATAAATTAAGTAAGATAATATAATGAATTTTTTATTATATTGTCTAATAAATAATGTAATTTATTGTAATTATAATAAAAAAAATGGATGAGCTTAAATGTATAGGTGAACTTGAATGCTTCAATAGATTGTAATAAAAAAATATTATATTTTAAGTGTATTTATTAGTTTATTAATGATTATTTAATTATTCAATATTATATTAATATTATATAATTAAATAAAATAATCAAATATGTAATATAATTATAATTATATTACATAGATTAATATATCTAACCAAACGAGTTCTAATAATTCAGCCAAAAAAAAAAAAAGTAATTTCCTGCATCGTAGATGAATGGGTTTAAACTAACCGACAACTATCTAGGATTTTAAGACATGAGGAGATGTGTGGGGTTTGTACTTGCGACATCCTTAAAGCGCGTTTCATGTTTCGAATCCTACCAACGATTTGTTATTAAAGGATCCCACTTGTAGTATTTTTTTTGCTTTTTTTATATATAAATTAAGTGGATAAATTTAAATTTTTAATAAAATTATTATAATATGAATAGGGTATAAATAAATTTAACTTGTTAATAAAAATATTATAAAATATAAAGATAATTATAAAAAAGTATAATTATAATTAGATTCTAAATTTAAAAAACTCGCAATTAGGGGCAGAACTAGTGGTTGGGTGGGCACCAGTTTTGCTCGGCTAAAATTTTTTTGTATAATTTTTTAATAATTAGAGAAGAATAAAATAAATAATTCTTATTTTAATTAATTTAATTTTATTATTTTAAAATTTTTGATATATTATATTTTACTATTTATATAATTATTTATGTTGAAACTAATTAGTATTATCGTAATAATTTATTTTAAATAAATTATATGAATATGAATATGAATGTGAATATAGATATAGGTTCATTGAACATGACCATGATCCATGAACCTGCTAATTGTATCCATGTATATATATGTGTGTGATGGAGAAGTAGAATTAGAAACGAGTTGGGGTGGTGGGTGGGTCGGTCCAATTTTGATGGGTATTCAAATTCAATTGAAACAGAGCTGCCTGCTTTAGAGAGTTTGCCTCGAATTTGGTAAGCCGACCGGGTTGACTCTATCCAACTCGCACAAATATGGCAACTTCCATTTTCTTAATTTAACTTTATAATAAACTCAAATTAACCATAAATGTAAGACTATGATCTAAATTAATTGTATTCTTAATTATAATCAACTCCTTTTAATAGAATATTTTTAATTTTTCTTTCAAAATGATATTAACATCTTTAAAAATATTTTTAAAATGAAATTTTTAAATTTTAAAAATATTTTATTCGATCTAATTCTAAAAAATTAAAATTTTTTTATTTAAAAATTAAAATAATAAAAATTTAATTAATAAATTTTAAAATTAAAAAAGAAATTAAGTATTAAAATATTTAAAGTAGTAGTCCTTTTTGCTGCTGAACATGATAGTGGGCATGCACCACTTTTTTTATTCATGAAGTACCTCTAAAAAAATATTTTTTTTTAATTTTTTATTAATTTTAAAAACACAAGTGGGTCCCCCAATTCATGCGAAAGTTGACCGACTTTAAAATAATTAATTAATGAATTAATTGTTTATCATATATTAATTTTCGAATGAATCATAATTTTAATTTAAAACAAATTTCAAAGATTTTTCCCTGGTTCAACCTACCTTGAATGTGCCCGCATGCCATTCGTTTGTATTTTTTTTCAATTTTTAATATTAATTTTTAAAATCAAATCAAATCCAACCACATCATTTTAGTTTGACTCTCAATTTATGATATTCAAAAAGAGTAAAAAATAAGAATGATATTCTAAATTAAAAAAAAATGATTTCTAATAGATTTGGAAGTGAAAGAAAATATAAATAAAGTAATCTTACATTTAAAATTATAAATATTAATTATATTACATTGATGGAGATGGAAAGACGAGTAAAATACTAATTTGACATGCGGGTATCCCTCTCGTGTCTTCGTTACCTTCCATTGAGTTTCCTCTTTTTGGGGTCAACTCACTGTGGCATCCACTCACTTTTAAAAAGTGTGCTGTTATCTTACTGTGACTGTATTAAAGACATTTTATCATTTTATTTTGTATATAATTAAGAAAATCAATAAATATTCGTCTTTTTCACTTTACTTTTCCAAAATTATCCTTTTTATTTGATTCTTTATTTTAAATACTTCGTCGATTTTAAAAATGATCTGTTAATATAAAATTTTATTAAAATATATTTCAAAAATATTTAATTATTAATCAAGATGTAAAATGAATATTTTTTTTGAAATAAAAAGATTTTCCAAAATAATAATTAAATTATTATTTAATTTTATCTCAACTAGGTTTATGGCTAAATTTCTAATATAATACAACAAATTTCCATGCTTTGTTACTATTGTTATTGTCTTATAGACAATAATCACAGCTTAGACTAATTAAAATAGTTTTTTTAATGATAGTTTAATATTATAATTTATGTTTTTTTATTAATTATGCATATATAAATTAACTTTTTTCATATATATATTATCTATTAATTTATTATTTTATATGATTATTTGACATGAAATAAATGTGCGGTTGGATATAGTATACAGCATAAACATATGGCGTGGACGGAGGGTGTTATTGTTTTAGGATCTTGCGGGAAAAGAAGTATCTAACCAAGAAACCTGGTCACCGGTAGACTTTTACTGGTCGGATTTATTGATATTCTTATCCTAAGACCCAACTCCTTGAAATTATATATATATATATATATATATATATATTAATATGAATGATTTCGTTAATCTTATAAAATTTTAATAATCGAATCATATGGAGAGTCCTGTTTAAGATAATTCAGACAACTCATCCGTTTGGACCTATGACATGGGTTTGATACGTAATAATTTACGTGACAATGAAGCTGTCTTGTCCGTTCTCCCAGTAAACTCTGACTGACTTGAAATTGAAAATGCAAATTTATTATTATTATTTTTAAAAGAAAATAGTTCTATAATCCAAGTTGAAATTTGCAGCAGATTACTATAAATATAGGCATGTACAAGTAATAGCTTCTCAAAGTGAGAAAGAGTGACATAGAGATTAGAGTTTTCTTGTTCCTGTTGTGCTGTGCTTCACTCACAGAATCATCCATTTCTCTAATATATACTGTTGTATCAAATATAAGATTGCAGAGAGCTTTTCACAGAAGTCATCAATGGTTTCCGTGGAAGGAGGTGTTGTTTCTGGTGGAGAAAACTCAACCAAAGTCAACAAATATGCAGCTGCATGTTCCATTGTTGCTTCAATGATTTCCATCATCTTTGGTTATGGTATTCTCCTCCTCCTCCTCCTTTAGCATAGCATATTTATGACTTGATCGATATGTGTATCAGACCTAGACTAATATTTTCTTCCGTGTTTTTAATCTCTTCTGGCATGTCATATAGAGATATCGGTATCAGGTTCTCACTATCATAATCTTATTCCAGTTATGGCAAGATCTCTAATGCTTTGAACCGGTTTTTTTTTTTTTTTTGTTATAGACACTGGTGTAATGAGTGGAGCGATGATATTCATAGAAGATGACCTAAAAATCCATGACACACAAGTGGAAGTCCTTGCCGGAATCTTGAATATTTGTGCCTTAGTGGGTTCTCTTCTCGCCGGAAGAACCTCCGATATCATTGGCAGACGATACACAATCGCCGTGGCCTGCATCATCTTCATGCTTGGTTCAATTTTAATGGGATACGGTCCAAATTACGGCATCTTATTGACGGGAAGATGCGTTGCAGGAATCGGTGTAGGCTTTGCTTTGATGATCGCTCCTGTTTACTCGGCAGAAGTTTCATCGCCATCATCAAGAGGTTTCCTGACATCTTTACCTGAACTTGGGATAAGTATCGGGATTTTACTTGGCTATGTTTCAAATGTTATATTTGGCAAGTTGACCCTGAAACTTGGTTGGAGAATAATGCTTGGAATTGCTGCTATACCTTCGATTTTATTAGCCTTCGGGATCTTACAAATGCCTGAATCTCCAAGGTGGTTAATCATGCAAGGTCATTTAGCAGAAGCTAGGAAAATCCTAACGAAGGTTTCCAGTTCTGAAGAAGAAGCAGAATCCCGTTTCAGGGACATAAAAATGGCTGCAGGAATCGACAAGAATTGTAACGACGACTTTGTCAAGTTCACCAGGAAAACAAACGGGGAAGGAGTATGGAAAGAGCTAATATTAAAGCCAACACCTGCCGTCAGATGGATCCTGATCGCAGCCATAGGAATCCATTTCTTCGAACACGCAGTTGGAATCGAAGCAGTCGTCTTATACAGCCCAAGGATCTTCAAAAAAGCTGGCGTAACAGGGAAAGAAAAGCTTCTTCTGGCAACAGTCGGAGTAGGCCTGACAAAGTTTACATTTATACTGATAGCCACGTTTCTGCTTGACAGAGTTGGAAGAAGGCGTTTACTGCTGATAAGCACGTCAGGAATGGTAATATTCCTGACGCTGTTAGGAACTTGCCTGACAATAGTGGAGCATCATACAGGAGGAAAGCTGATGTGGGCTCTAAGCCTGAGCATAGTTTCCACATACACATTTGTGGCATTTTTCAACGTTGGATTAGGACCTGTGACATGGGTTTATAGTTCTGAAATATTTCCACTGAAGTTAAGGGCACAAGGATATAGTATTGGTGTGGCTGTGAACAGGCTCATGAACGCTACAATTTCTATGAGTTTCATATCTCTTTACAAGGCAATTACTATTGGTGGAGCTTTCTTCCTGTTTGCTGGTATTTCCTTCCTTGGCTTGTTCTTCTTCTACTTTCTTTTCCCTGAAACTAAAGGAAGGTCCTTGGAAGACATGGAAGAGTTATTCAGCAAGGGTCGCAAGCCTAGCAATAAGAATTTGGAGCTTCAATCAACAAATAATGCGTAAGGGATGAGAATTTTGACGATGAAAAATATGTTAAATCACGCAATTACGACACATTATAAAAAAAACAAGTGTTGTAATTACGTTGGCAAATGTACAATTCGAGTTATAGAAGAATATTGGTTTAGTGATAAACTTGCTATTGTACACAAGGAATGCAAGCATTAAGCCATGTATTTTCCACAATGAAGTCTTTTCTACCCACATAAGTTGACATTATTAAATTAAAACATCATGAATTATATATATATATGCATGCAACTATGCATATGCATCCACATCCACATGTGAAATAACATACATATCATGCATATAGTCGGGGCTAACATGATGGATTTATTTGATTCAGTTTAAAAAAGTTAATATTTTAACCAAATAAAGCTAAATTTTAAAAGTTTTAATACATATATTATATTATCCAATAATCTAAAAAGAAAAATAATAATATTTTAATATTATAAGCTTTTTTTTATTTGAGTCATTTTCATTTACGTAATTCATCAAATATATATTATATTTAAAAAAATATTTTATTTGGTTTATAAAATCGAGAATAAAATATAAATATTTTATGATTCATATCATCCAAATATTTCATTTTTGAGAGATGATATTACTTATAAAATTTGATATTTATATATTTTATACGTTATTTATTATTATTAAATTTATAAATATTTTAAATCAAATAATATATTTTCAAATGTCTATATTTATCAAATCTTCATTCTAATGGGGAAGAAGAAGTAATTAACATTTGGATTTTCTTGGGAAAAATTGAAAAAAGAGAAGAAAGAAGATGAAACCATATTGTTATTTATACAATGAATAATGAGCTCCAACCATCCCATACCCAGAAGAAGGTTCTTGCAGTTGTTTCCACTCATAAAGCAGAAATGTATGTTGAAAACTGACATTTGAGGAGGCAGATGGACCTCTTGGCTTTGGGAATTCCCTTTCATCTTCTATTCCTATTCCTATTTATTTGATTTAATTCGCCCACAAAGTTGACATTTCAAATCCTTAACATGAAAGAAAGAAAGCCATTAAGATTAAAATCATAATTTGTATCAACGAATTATTAATCATATCAAAATTTCAAACTTGATAATTATAATCAATATAACAACAATGATATTAATAATTAAAATAAATAAAATAAATCATTTGTTAATAATAAATAATAATGAAAATACATTTAGTTATTTCTATTTTAAAATTCTAATTTTTTTAATTTACTAATTCTTAATTCATTTAATTATAAAATATAAGTTACTCTTGTTCTAACAATAATAAATTGCTACTTGCATTTTAACATGGAATTTAAAAATATAAATATTAGAATTGAATTCTCACACATTTTTAGGAAAAAAAAAACTAAAGATAAAGAAAACTATTAGATATAAAAGAATGTATAATTGTATCATTTACCACTTTTTATACAAATTTTTTTATTTTATATCAATTTAATTTTTGATTTAAATTTTTATTATTTTTTAAATATTATTTACTTTTATACCTTTTTTTATTAATTATCTTAATTAGAAAAAAGCTACACATCATTCATTTATTAGTTTTAATTTTATATTCTTTCTTTCCTTTTTTTCTCCCCTTCCTTTTTCTTGGTACTTCTTTTTATTCTTTTTCTTTTTCATATTTTTCATATTTTTTCTTCTTCTTGTTCATCTTTGTTTTCCTTCATTTTTCTTTACTTGGATTATTGTTTTACTTTTTAAAATTATTGGCTATTGTATTTTTACTATTAGAATATATATATATATATATATATATATATATATATATATATGTATCATATATTGTATTTGTGATATATACCATATACAATACATATTGATCATAAAAAATACAAAAAAAATAAAAATATATAATTAAATTATATAATAAATGATTAAAAAAGTAAAATCAAAATTGAGAAGAAGAAGAATTATCTTAGAAGAGTGGGGAAAAGGGTAGAGTCATTCCACCATGCTCCTTATATTTTTTTTATTGTATTATTCAAATCAGAGTATGAAGTAATTAGAATTTATTTACTAATAAAATAAATTCTTCAAAAGAAAAGGCTTAACCCTTAAACAAATGTGATTCGTTTTAATTAATTTTCATATTTGTATGCTAAAAAATTTATTTACAAATAAATTAAATTTGGATTTCAACAAATCCTAAAAATTATTAAAAAGTAAGAGATTATCATCTTAATATATTAGTCAAATTATTATCATATTATATTATATTTATTATATACAATTAATTAATCGAGCCATACTCGGATCAATTCTAAACCTATTATATGTAGATATGGATAATATGAACCACCCCAACCCAAGCGGGGATAAACCTGTAATATTTACACCAACTCGAGATATATACCATACACCACCGGACATGAGTTACTTGTGTGCATCATGTTGAAATTACTTGCATCTTTACATTATATACGTCTGTTGACGCTTTCTTTTCATGTATGTGATGTTGGTATGATCAAACTTGCAGAGAAGCAGAGTTGAGGACTGAGTGGGGCAAAATGTGCTCTACTTGAGTGACGCCTATGCAGTCATGGTACTTAAACCTATCTTCCAAAGAGACGAAAAGCTTATCTAGATGGCAGTAATTTTCCAGCCAACTCTGCTGGAAGAGGAACTTGAATTCAATAATACCCTGTTAAGCAATACGAATCCTTAACATTCTTCTCTTTTTTGATAGCCTATATTCATGCAGGAGCTTGGTTATTCATTCACATTCATGTTGATTAACAGCAACTTTTGGAAGTTCTCGAGTTAACAGTAGAACACGCATCATCCAACGGACAAACAAAAGAAGGTAAAATCAATATGCTACCTGGAATGTGCATGTTAATTGAATTTTGAAGCATGTTTGAGTCCCGATCATTAAAAGAATGACCCGGTTTCAATCAAATCAGTAGTCAAAACTGTTGATCAGTGAAAAAAATGGATAATGTTAAATGACATTACATAATTGAGAGACTTCCGGTCACCTTGTATAGATGAGCTTTATTCTATTCGAACAATCTTCCGGTTCATGCTCTGAAACCTGCAAATATCGTCAAAGAAATCATCTGCACTGCTGTGGTTGCTCTTCATCTGAAGAATCCTTATTACCATTGACGTTATACTCTTGCCGTATTTCAGCAGCGACTCCAGTGTGCTCATTTTCTGCTCAGCATTTAATGGTGATCTTACTGTAATCACTACATCTTCCAGACAAGGAATCACAAAGCCTGATTCAACCTGCAGAAAGACAAGTTGGATCCATCTCTGTTAGTGTTCTTGCAAATACAAGGATTCGCTATGAATGGCAAGATTATAGACAATGTTTATTAAAAATTCGTCATGTAATTTACGCAACATACATTTTTCAGGCTGTTCTTTTGACAGAGAGCCGCAAACATAGCTCCATGAATATCAAACTTTTGCAGCTTGGGATGGCTATTGAAAAATTCAACGAAATCGACCTCTGGAAAGGGCAGCAAGGCATCAAAATCTCCTGTAAATTCAACCTTCATGTATAGGTGCTTCACCTCACTAGCCAACTGAAGCATTTTGCTTATTGCGTCCCAACACCACTGGACTCCTCTGATAGACAAGAACTCAAGAGCTGCAAGCTTTCCAAAATCCACCATGTAGACTCTTCCTGAAAGTATTTTACAAGTTGATAAACTTATATTAATCTCAGAATTCAAATTATCAGGCAGCAAATTTCATAGGCAACAAGTGTGAATAAACTCAATGTTATCGAAGGCTTACCTGCATTATTGGAAATTGAAAGTTTCCTCAGATAGTGAGTTTCACGAACCCTAATCCAACTACAACCTTGAACTTCGAAAGATTCCATTTTTGGGCATGTAAGAGTGAGTGAGCAATTACCCAATCCATAAAAATCCAGCTTACATTGCTCCAGATGCGGGAGCTCAATTGAAATAGATCTAACACCTTCACATCCAAGCAAGAGCAAGCTTTTTAAGTTAGGGCATGCTTGCAAGGCATCACACAATGCGGGATCTTCCAATCTAGCACCAACAACTTCAAGGTTTTGAAGCTTTGAAAAGGTATCCCAGTTGGGTGATTTAATCATTAAGACACCCCAAAGCTTCAAAGTCTCCAAATTTTTTGCTGCACTAATGCATTCCAATTTTGAGGGGCTCTCAATACAGGTTTGGTACTCAGCAAGATTGTCCATTCTAAGTTCAAGATGCCTCAGCGATGAACCTGCAAGCATTAGCCACGAGGCGAGGCCTGCACTTGAGAACGGACTGTATACGACAAGCTCTTCCAATCGATCAATGGAAGCTATCATCCTCCACACAATGCTATCCGGTTGATCAATGCCCGCATGATTATCAAAAGAGTTCCGAGGAAAGTACAGGCTTTTGATAAAAGGCAAAGAACCCTTCCATCTCTTGGATACACAGTTGCAAACAGCCACATCCTTTGCATTCTTCATGTGTGACAAAATGTATTGAACAATTGCATCAGGAAGAGATTCCATTCTGGAAACACCAATCAATAACAATAGATTTTTAACTACAAAGGTTGGACCAAAAAAGGGGGACGAAGAGAAAACCAACTGCGCTAGCTCAACTTATCAACCTATGCGATATCAACCCACAATGAAGTTTCTATTGACACATTCATTAAATTATCAAACATCAAGAAAGCATCAAATCGATACCCCAAATACCAACCATCTACGCTGAATGATTGAATTTGTATTTTTCAGTACACTATAATTACTTGAAAATGCTGAACAAAAAATGCGAACTTTGGTGGCTAATGAAAAAGATACAGCAACATTTCCTTTCTTTTAACTCGAATTGCTTGCCGATAGGGCAAACCTTGAAGCCACTGATATAGCTGTGTTACCATCATTTATAGGTCTGGTTAGGAATCCAAGTAAAACGAACTCTCTCACAATAATGGAGTAGATTGTTAGAAAATTTGTCCACTTCTTGGTGATCTAGAGTAGTATGCAAATGTTCTAGGTCAGAAAATGCTGCCTAATGTCTACCAAATTACTCCTGCGTGCAATTTGTATGAATTACGTTTATAAATGCTATGAAGAACAACGGAAAAGGGAAAAGTTTTCCTGTATCAATCTATATAACGCTAAAATCTAAATAGAACCAAACATGAGAAGATTATTGCCTGTCTGATTGTAATGAAAACATTATTAAGACCAAAATGTGGATTCAGTAATGGACTAGTAACTATTCAGATTTCTATAATCTAACCAGTAACCCATATGCCCACCAAATAGATCCTTCCCCTTGATGAAAAAAGCGACCAAAACAATTCCCATATAAGAAACCCACATGTTAAATTCACAAATTGAGACAAACCCATGTACAGATTTCGAGAAATGCTAGTAATCTGATCGAAAATAAGATCAACTTCGGTACATAATTTCACTTAATTGAACCATTGGTGGCAAAAAAAATCAGAAAAACATCCACGTTTAACACAAAATCTAAACAACACCCAGTAAGTAAGAAGGCAAAAACAATAGAAAAAGCCTTACAATTAGGAATCTTGAATTTGGGATTGTGAAAAGGAAATAAATATAAAATAAGATTAGATCTGAGATTAATTGAAAATGGGTCATTCAAGGGTTTAGGGTTTTAACTTTTTGTTTGCTTATATGTCAAACAGAAGTGAGTATGGAGCTTCGGGACAGATTAAGTAGAAATGGAAATGGAGATAATGAGTGAGCGAGCCACTGCCAGAGAATGAACAGAGCGCGCTTCTAAAATGGAGGGTTTTCAAATTTTGAAAAAAAAAAAAAAAAACCCATTTCAAACGGTATGAAAGCCAATAGCTGCTCCTGCAAATATAGCCCGCTTCCCATTCAAATTTTTAAAATTTTGATACCGTTAACGATTTTTTTTTTAAAAAATGATTTACAAAAATATAAATTATTATGTTTTAAAACAACATATTAAATTAAGGGCAATTTCCCTATTTGGTGCAAATAAAATGAAAGATTCTTCATTTGATGTGAAAATGAAAATATTCCCCGATTTGGTGTGTTTTTTAAGTTGGCCGCCGGTTTTACCAGCGGCCAACTGACGTGGCGACGTGTCGATGATGTGGTAAAGTTGGCCGCCGGTTTGACAGGCGGTCAAGTACACTTGGCATACCAAAAGTTGGCCGCCGGTTTGAACGGCGGTCAAGTAAAAAAATGTAATGATATTGTAATGATTAATTTTATTTTATAATATGATTAATAATATAATAAATAATTAAATAATGATTAATTTTATTTTATAATATGATTAATAATATAATAAATGATTAAATAATGATTAATTATATTGAATAATAATAATTGAATAAAAATGGAAAAAGTAATTATTATTATTATTATTATTATTATTAAATTGAATAATACTAACATTAATTATTTGGAATATTAATAATAAGTAATAGTATTATTATTTAATATGATTATTATGAGTTTTTTAATAATAATATTATTATTATTATTACTATATTGTGATTAATATAATATAATATTTTATAATTGAGGGGAATTTGAGGGGAATTTGAAATAAAATACATAATATAATATAAATTAAATCAATTAATCAATTTTGATCTTTATTCTCTTCAATTTACCATTTTGATTATTACTTTATTGAATTAATGATTAATTTGATATTTAATACTAGATACATTAATAATATAATTACATTAACTATCCTATTTGTATTCCTCATATTATTATACCCATATATGTGTTATATGAGTTTCAACATTAATTATTCTTTTAAATGTACCAAATTTTGCTAACTTTAAAAACATATTCTCATATTTTAATTAATTCATTTTAAATATTCTAAAATTTACTCCTTAATAAATAATCTATTTAC
>CANYBF010794330.1:0-10139 GCA_948192965.1 Dalechampia spathulata
CACGAGGCGTGTCATGCGTAAGACAACAGTGGAATGTATTCTGTAAGTACAGAATACACAGAATAGGTTATTGGGGACTGCGGGCCCCCGCTCCTGTCTGGTGGGCCCCACCTACGTACTATTCATGATGAATAGTACCCGAGGCCAAAAATGCAATACTTCACATTCTAAGTGTTTTGCCCTTGTACAGGCAATAGGGAGGGGTGTCCTGCGCATACAGAACACTCAGAATACGTGGCGGGTCCCGCTAGGCGCCATGGTGGGCCCCACCAGTCCTGAAATATTCTGTGCACCAGAACACACAGAGAAAGACACATATGCCTCTACGCATAATAGGGATCAATGCCGGGGACTATATCCCAACCAAATCAACAGAGACCCTAAATCATACGATGGTGAAAAGTCAGGGTCAACAGGATGGTATGCCCGTATGTCCACATTCTACCTGATAAAACCAAATTCCTACGAGTTTGCGTATGGTCGGACCACCCTTTGGTACATCCGTACAGTCACTCCCCTGTTTGGTACGCCCGTACGGAGTCCTGTACGCCCGTACCACTACTTAAAATCAAGCTAAGACTAAATTAAAGCCTGTTCCCTCACAATACCTATACCAAAACCAATACCACACCTAACAACACTTCCAATTCACCCTTACACAAACATAATGGTTGTTCCTCATCCAACCAGGAAGACATGCTCCTCAATAAGGCAACAATAATGCCAATAAAATAGATATACACAACTCACAACATACAAAAACATAGATACATATATCGTAATACATAAAAATCCACATATCATCAAATACCTCAATCCTACCATTCATCTAACACATACATACACATTAATGCAAAACTCCTAGGGTCTCTAATATGGATGTGACATAGTGCCATAATTTGCAGACATCATCAACTATCTAGTTTATGTTGTTCTACCATTGAAGTGTAACTAGCAATAAAAGAAGTGGTTTCTCTATTCAGTCATTTTTGTTCAAGGAATATGTTGATAGATTGATTCATCGATATATGCCCTACAAAGAATTCAAGGGCATCCTAATAGCTTACCATTCTTCTTCGTATGGTTGACATATAAGCGGCCAGAAGATAGCAGCTAAAGTGTTACATAGTGGTTTTACTAGCTCACACTTTTCAAAGATTCTCATTATTTTGTAAAGGCATGTGATAAATGCCAGTGAAGCAGTGAGTTAGAAAGGAAAAATGAGATGCCTCTGAAAGGAATTCTAGAAATCAAGCTATTTAATGTATGGTGGATCAACTTCATAGGTCCATTCCCTTCTTCGTGAAACAAATGCTACATTCTAGTTTATATGGATTATGTTTCTAAATAGGTAGAAGCGGTAGTGAGTCCTACGAATGATGCTAAAATGGTGATAAGGTTTTTGAAGAAATTCATTTTCAACCAATTTTGGACTCCTCAGGCATTGATTACTGATGAGGGGAACTCATTTCTGCAACAAGATATTGGAGAGACCACTAGTAAAATATAACATTATGCATAAGGTGGCCACTTCATATCATCCTCAAATGAATGGTCAGGTGGAGATATCCAATTGGGAGCTGAAACATATTCTAGAAAAAATAGTTAAGGCTTTCTAAGAGGATTGGAGTATGAAGCTGGATGATTCCCTTTGGGAGTATCAAATAGCTTACAAGACACCGATTAAGATAACACCATTTTGATTGCTATATGGAAAG
Organism: Dalechampia spathulata; assembly: GCA_948192965.1. Lineage (NCBI taxonomy): Eukaryota > Viridiplantae > Streptophyta > Magnoliopsida > Malpighiales > Euphorbiaceae > Dalechampia > Dalechampia spathulata. The sequence goes on from CANYBF010794330.1 coordinate 1,719, forward strand.
GCATGCCATTTACCACTAGATTTGGAGCACTGAGCTTTTTAGGCCATCAAGGAACTGAATATGGATATTGATAAATCCGGAGATAGGAAAAGTTACAGTTGAATGAACTAGAGGAGCTTCGCCTTATAGCATACGAGAATGTCAGGTTTTATAAGGAAAAAACTAAAGTTTGGCATGATTGATGTATTATAGAGAAAAAATTCATAGGGGGACAGAAGGTTCTGCTTTTCAATTCACTGTTGAAACTGTTTTCGGGTAAATTGTGAAGCCGATGGTCAGGTCTGTTCATAGTTACATGGGTTTTACCCTTTAGTGTGTTCGAGCTAGAAAATAATGAAGGTGGTCATTTTAAAGTAAAACAGGCATCAGTTAAAGGTATACATCATAGGGGCTCAAAAAAGAAAGTAACAGTTTATTCCTTCTCAGATGCTACAATAAAAACCTAAGCTTGGGGTCGTGTCACGACCATAATCTTTATGTTATTTTTGTGTGATTTGGATTTATTTTCTTTATGTCTTATTTATTTTATGTATTTTGTATGCTTAACTATGTTCTGTGTGATTTTATGTATTTTTATGTTTTATGACTGCCATGTTATGCTTGCGTATTTCTTCAAATCAAGTGTTTTACATTATTTGTTTACATGTTTTTCATGTTTATGTTTTTATGCTTTATGTATTCATCTCTTTTGTATATGTAATTAGTTTTATGATGTATTAGGGAATTTCAATTAATATATCCTTCATTTAAAAGCATTTTGTTTACATAATGCATTCACGTTATATGGACACATACATCCATATTAGTACTATGCATTTAGTATAATTTCACTCAGGTTAGCATGTATTTCACTCATAACCATCCTTAATTAGACTAATAAAATTTGCTTTATTGCATATGTCACTAACTTGTGCTTTTGTTCTATACAACATTTAATTAGTTCAATTAATGTGCATGTAGTATAGTTCATACTTATTAGATTAACTTAATGCATAAGTATTTTTCATAGGCTTTTAGTAATCTTTAAATACATACTCATTTGCATACATCATTAGTTAATTCATTTTGCATCACTTTTTAGGTTCATTACTATTAATGTTACTTTTTACTTTTTATTTGAATTTTGTTATTTAGTGCATTGTAAAGTCACTTTCATAAATGCATAGAAAATAGTGTTTTGAATGTTATTTTAACTTATTTTAGCTTTATTTCTAGCATTTGAATGTTATGACATGCATTTATAAGGAAATTGGGGTATTGATTAAGGTTGGTTTTAGTTTTTAGGTTCTTTTTCTTTAAATTTTTTAGCAAAATTTGGCCTTTACAAATTACACATGACTCGTGTAACTCACTCCGTGAGTTAAGTTTGACTCGCTTAAAACAAGGACCTCATTTTCCATACAAAAATTTGAATTCCCTATCATGTCTTTCGACTACATAAAATGCTCTTGTAGAATGATTATTAACTTCCTAGCCGAGAAAGTCAATAATTATCTTACAAAGGATTCCATACATTCTGTAAAAAAAAATTTTATATAACTTTCATGCAACCTCATATTAATCCAATACATTTATTGCTCCCAGGTTTTAATATAACATCATAAATAAGTCATCACCTCATCAGAGTTATAATATACACACATTAATTATATATATATATATATATATATATATATATATATATATATATATATACTTTTTTTACATAACTTTAGGTTTATCAAACTTACTTTATTTACTGCCAGAGTACTTATTTATATAGTTGCATGATAATTTATAAAGATAGAAGTCTGAAGGAACTCAAACCATTTACCAATATTCTATTGATATGTCCAGCTACTTCACCGATAGTCTTGTTTTGCGGCTTTGTTGGATCCTACATTTATCAATTGAAAAACCTTTAGTATAAAACTCAATGGTGCTAGCTATAGCGCATAATACAATTAACTTGTTGACTACTGACCAACAATATATAGATATCTTTAACAATAAATCGTAAAATTTAATAATGATAATTAATCATCATATCATTTACTTCAAAGCAACATGACCATTTCATTTGTATTATCATGTTATTATTTAATATACATATATATATATCAATAATGACATTAAACATGTTTATCATTATGTGTGATGAAGTTTCAACCATATTAAATATTCACTTGAAATTAATATACCTTTAGATCATGTCAATGAAACATATCATAATATATCATATGTCAACAATTCATGAACAATGCATATTCATGGAAATGCATTTATGTCATGCATTCACCCTCTTATTCCTTTTTGTAATGATCCATCATTTCATCTATATGCGCATTTACTAGGTCTTTTATTATAACATAATCATGATTCTATACATATGAGCTCATTTATCATCTTGTCTTTCAATTTTGTTTCATTACATAACATGATTTATTTCATTAAACTCCCGTAAGAATTTATATCATTACGCCCAGTATAATCATTCAGCCCTTTTCTCATATCAATTCACATTCTTTTCTCCTTATTTCCCTATGTCATGCTATGTCATGTTTCATGTTGAATGCTTTATGTTCATGATATATATAAGGCATAATTAATCAAATAATGTAATGCTATTACATTACCAAACCTTTGCCCCTTTGATCATTTAATGATCGAGGACTTCAAATAAATTAGCACAAACTTAGTATGTCCTTTCCTTTGTTAATATCCTTGAATGATTCGTGAAGATTATCCACCGGTTTACCTAATTACAAATCAATATTGACCTTTTATTAATAATTTAATTCATCCTTAATCATTCTTATAATTATATACCATCGAATTGTTCAATCTCATATCTAATTTGATTTATATTATTTATTACTAAACATTTATAATAGTAATATCTTATTAGATCCTGTTTAAAGTCATACTCAATTTAAAATCATTTAATCATCATTTTCTATTTAATTTTATTGCTCTCTTACTTCTGATATTAATTAATCATTTAATAACTTACAGTTACCTTGTTATTATTAATTTATAACACTATCATTATTTTAATGCTACATATTTAATTTTATAACTAATTTTATCCCATTATAAACTGCTTCTTATTACTTAACTATGATGACATTTTATTAAGACAATTAATAACATATTATTTAATTGTGTCTTATCTTGCCTCTTTTTATATCATAGTTAATAATCTATAAAAAAAATAGTTTATATCATTTACCTCTTATTAAGAACCAAAACATGTTATTTAAAAATAGGTTCTTATCTTATTCTGAATTTTTAAGTATATAGGTATTTATCAAACAGCTAGTATTTAAATCATCTATTTATTCATCTATTATCATTTAAACACTAATTTTGAATTTATAATATCTTAGACATATAGTAAGAATATCCAGTATTAGGATTCATAAATCAGGTATTTAATAACTCTTAAATGATTTCCTGCTAACATATTCCTTAATAATCCTGATGTCATATAACCAATTAATGACTTTAACAATAACTTTTAATTAATCCTTTTATCAGTCATATTTAATAATATCCAAAAATTATATCAGTTCATACTTAAACTTATGTAATTTCTCAGTATCAAGTTTCTGATATCTGTTTAAATCATTTCTTCATTAGCATATCTCATAACTAGTTAGCAATATAAGCAATAATCTCATTTAAATATTCTTTGCCATTTATAGCATTTAATATGAATGCTTAACAATCTAAATATTAACACTTCATATTATAGTATCAATTATTTATTATCACCATCCATATTCAACATGTTTTAACATATTCAATAATCATGTTTTAAGTATCATCACATATCATATTCTTAATTAATACATCACTTAACCAATTCCACTTAAATACCATCTATCCATTAACGTATTAACTAAATATCCAATAAAGTCATTTAAGTATAGACATTTCATAATTCTATGTTACCCCTGTTCTAGTCCTTATTTAGAATCTCATTAAAAACCATATCATATCACTTAATTATTGACTTAATGAACTTCTTAAATCATTTATCATACTCAAACCATTAATCACTTAAGTCTTCATAAGTTCTATAATCATTTACTTCATTAAAATTTCCTTAACATTAGCAAATACATTTTTAAGTTACTTATATTATAACATTACTTAACCTCACTGTATCAATCATTTAATAACTCAAATAAAACTTTAATAATACTTATTATATTTAATAATCCTTTTGGTTCTTATTATTATTTTTTAATTCATCATAAGTCTTATTAACTCACCTTAAGCCATACCTTACCATATGCTCAATTTAAGTCAACATTGTTTTTTAACTTTTATTAACCCAATTTATATTATTTATTCATAACTTAATTAAACATTTAAAATACAATTAATTTTCTTAACTTAGTATCCATTTTGATCCTCATTTATAACATGACCGAATACCCCTTAATTTTAACAATTAGCTTGTCAATTTCATCTTAAGTCCATATGAACTTATCTTACTTAATATCAACTTTAACTATCATATTAATACTTCTATTTAGCTTTATTTCTTTTGTTATATCCTTAAATTAAACTTAACAAAATTTATATTACACATTTTTTTTACAGTCCATTTACTCAAAAATAGAAATTAAGCTTTAATTCACCAAATAGCTTACTTTATGCCCAATTTAGTATATACACCTTAAGCTTCTTAATAATTCATCATTATGAATTTCATTTGACCTTAAATAGAAGTAAATTTTCTTAAACCACAATTATACTTAGCCATTTAATTCATAATTTTTCAATCATATTCACTTAAAATGACATTAAGCCTTAAATCAACCAACTTAACTTATCTTAACTTGATTTTTCCTTATCTTCTTTGCTAATAATCTTCTTTTCTTAAATAAATTATCACTTAAACCACATTTTAAGCTTACCAACCATTAACATATTCATTGAGTGTTTCGGCCAAGATAAAGAAATCAACACAACACACCCACATAAATCCCTTAACACTTTATTACTTGTATTTTACAATCCTAAGCCTTCTCATCATCAAAAAAAAAATCAAAACTTATTAAATATGCTATATATCATTTGGCCAAAACTTAAATCCTATCAAAAATTCATAAAATCACTCAATCAAACACTAATTCATACTTACTCTTACTCACCTTTAATCAAATAACCAAATCTCCACTTAGAGCAACTTCCTTTGAATATATGCTACAGATTTTGTATGGTTCTTCACCCTTTTGATTTCTTCTTTGTAGATCTACAACTTTATCTCACATGCATGTACTAAAATGAGTTGAATCCAACCATAAAAAGGAGTTTAAAACTCAAAGAATTTTTGGTTTTTAGAGCTTAAAGAAAGGAAACATTTGGTCACTATTTGAACCTTAAGAAAATGAAACAATTTTAACATAAACTTAAGTTAAGCACATATTCCTTGAATAATACTTAAGGTTTGAAGAAAACAAAAGGATAAATATTCAGCCTTGGTGCTTCAAATGGACATGCATGCGCTCCTTAAGGTATTTTGAAGGAAATGGAAGTCTTTTACCTTTATCTTAAGCTATTTGCTTAGAACTTGTAAGATTCATGAAGTTCCAGAACAAAGATGAAGAATGGGTAAAGAAAGTGTCAGCTACCTTGAGAGAAAAGAGAGAAAGCCAAAGCCAAGAAAAGAAATGAAAGGATAAAGAAGAGATAAGTTAGAAAATGAGAGGATAAGAGAGAAATGAGTGATGGAGGATGGTGTGTTTTGGCTAAATGGGAAATAAATGAATAATTGAGTGAAATGAAGTCCAAATGAGAGGATAATTTGGATGGATGAATTCCATTTGGATAAATTCCCATTTTAGTCCCTAAACAACTCTAAACTCCCCCTTTTAGCCCCTAAACTTAAGTATTTTCTTGTATTTATTTTTAAATCCTCGAATCATAACTTAAATAAATGTATCTATATACTTTATATATACTCTAATACCTTATTTTAATTTAAATACCATCCATAAATTTTCTTAAACCAATTTAATTAATATTCTTACACTTTCTCTCCATCCACTAACACCATTTCCAAACTACTTTTTCTATTTCCTATACACTTTTACAATTACCAATCTCACTTCTATTTATTTATTCTGATTCAAATCTACTTTGACTTATCCTATTTAAATCATATATTCATCTATTTATTTATTTCCATATCATCAATTTAATTATCATGCATTAATGATATCATAACACCACTTTATGACATCATCATTTCACCTAAATTTAAAATTACCAATTTTACTTTTCTAATATTTATATTTTATTATTTAATCATACTAACTCATCATTAATTCATAATTATTTACTTTCTAATAAAATTCATAATTAAATTCACTCGCTTACATCATGCTTATCTCATAACACTCAATTATGACATCATAATTAATTTTTAATTCAAATTTTTCCAAAATTTGTATATATCTAATTTAAGTTAACACAAACACTTTGAGTATAGTCAATTAATCAAATTAAATGTTTTTAACTTCGAAAACATCGATTAGTCACCATTCAGGGGTCATTTCAATGGTTTTTGTCAAAATTCCAATTTTCAACTTTAAAGCTATATACTCCAATTTCATCATATACTTATCATCATAATCATAATTTCACTTCATTAGCACACCAATAATATATAAAACAATATATTTCAACCATTTCATGAATGCAAAGTGTGTGCTCATTTCAGGATGTGACATTCCCCTTGTCGATCGAAGGGAACATAAGTCATATTCCATGCCACATAACTTGTGTGGGACTCACCCCTTCCCAGAAAATCCAAAAACCTTGCACCAAACATAATTTCCTACCCCCCTACCCCCCACCGAGCCTAACATAACTCGTGTAACCCTTAACATGAGTCATGAGCCTTCAAAACACCCTAAATACCCTTCTTTCACTTCTCTTATCCTCATTCTTTCCGTTCTAACTTTTCTCCTATGCTCTCACCATCACTAAAACATTAAGACTCTAACCCTAAACACTCATTTTCCTTCTCCAACTTTAAGTTTTCTAACTCTCATTCAACTTAGAGTTAGGTTTGGGTTTTTCAAGTGTTTTGATTTAATGCACTCATCTTTCTCTTGATTTGGGTGTAGTGTTTTATTACTACTACATTAGGGTTTCCAAAGGTGTTTTGTAAGTGATTGCTTGGGTTTTGGCTTGCTTATGTTTGATTACTTTCTTATTGTGATTCTCATCAACTTCAATTAAAATGAGCAAATGGAAAGCTGGTGAATCTTCTTCTTCCATTCCAACTCCACCATTCCCAATTACTCACTCGATTCAGGAGAAGAGGTATGTTAACCTTCATTCTAGGGAGCTTATCACCACTAAATTTATTGATAATGATGCATTGATACGTTTAAGGTGTAGAAATAGAGTTTATCATTATTTTGAAAAGCTTGGTTGGCGTGAATTTGTTTTACTTAAGGAAGAATCCTTGAATGAATTAACATTGGAGTTCATTAGTTTTATAAGAGGACAATTAAACTCCTTTTTAAAGAATTATGGAATTGTCAAATTCAATTTAAGGGGCAAGATATTTAAGTCAAGCTTGGATGAACTTAGAGAGATTTTTCGTATGCCTCAAGATAGCATAGATGATGCTCCTAGTGATTTCAACTTTAATGATATCTTTGGGGAGTATGTATCATAGGGGCACCCACAATACAATTTTAGCAGTTTAAAAGTAAGCCAAATAGGTTCCTCGATCATTAGGTACATGTTAACATTATCTTCAAATATTGTTTTACTTAGAAATATAGGATCTAAAATCATTAATCTAGAGCTCTTTTTGGTTCACTGTATGATTACGGGGATTAAGTTTAATGCTACACTATGGACAGTTAAGGATTTCATTTGACTGGATGAATATACCAAAAATACACTAATTTATTGTTATGGTGGCCTAATTACCATATTAGGTAGATAATTTAGGGTTCTTAGAACCAAAAAGATCAAATAGCCTGTTACCCCAGGAAAAGATAAGTTAAATATACCATCATTGATAAATAAAAAGGTTGATTAAGTGGTGTAAAGAAGCAAAAAAAATATTTCTTCGCTCAGGGTAATATCATCCAGTACAAGATTAGACCAAATAACATTCCTCCTCCACCTCCTCCTCCTTCTGCTTCAACTTTCTCCTAACTTTCTCATGACTAATTAGAAGTTATAACGCATAAAGAAAGCGGTAAATGCAGAAAAGTAAATGCAGAATAAAATGTGGGTATTTAAATACAACTCACCCAAAAATAATGAAAAGCAAATAAAGCAAAATAAAGCCTTTGGGTATTTAATACAACCCAACCAAAAATAATCAAATGCAAAAAGGAGAAAAGCATGTAAAATCCTAATGTTGGGCCCAAAGCCTAATTCCTTTCTTCCGAATCC